>JBBPRA010000025.1:0-107531 GCA_038092775.1 Boletus rubescentipes
ATTTGTCCAGCATGCCTTGCCTTGCCACCGTGTCTATGACGTCTCCCGCGTTCGTGACAGGCGTGATCTCTACCATGTTAAACCGCTGCATGTCCCCGATGAAAATCCTTTGCTGCACCACAGGCACTCGGGACATTTGTTGGGGTGGTGTAGAGTCTGAAATCGGCAATGGAGGAATAGGTGGTCGTTGCACCGCTCGCTGTGCAGCGTCATTTTCTCTGTCAGTAGACGGTCGAGGAATGGACGCTGATGGCCTTCGACCCTCCTCACTGACACGACTGGACTTTGGGTATTGTTCATATCCTACCGAGGCAGGGTCGCGCCCAGCGCGTGGGTTGCGACTAGAATCGGCTGCAGTTCCACTGCGTCCTAGCCGAGGAGGGGATGTTTGGTCGGTAGGTGACCGTTTCGTTTCAGAGTGCCTCCCATCGAGTCGATGGAAAGAACGCATGGTCCTCAAGGATTTATCCTGCGACGACGACTCGGGAACTCTGGGGATCTTTTGTAGCAAGTAGGTTGTTTGGTCCGTGTACCGCCCTCGAGATGAGCTTCGAGACACCCCGGCGCTATAACCGTGCACCCGAGGGGCGGGGTTGGTATGTACGCAGCTGTCATAGGTCGGAGGAGCCCTCCAAGATGGTGTGCGGGAACAAGTCTGGAGATTCATAAGCTTCCTGGTCAAGTCTTCTACTGGGAATGCTTCGATGGGTGCAGTGCGCAAACCTGAATCAGGTGCAGGTGCAGCAGACACGGAGCGTTTTCGAAACCTCGTTGATTCCGCTGGTGCGGAGACAGGTTCTGGATGGCGAGGTAAAGGGGGTTCAGCAGCTTTGCGGGAGCTCCTTGCACGCTCCAGTCTTCGTTGCTGGCGTTCGTCGTGCAGCTGCTTTCGAATGGACTTTTGAGCCGACAACGCCGTCGGGACACGTTGGGCCAAGGGGACGTCATCATCTGAACCGCCACCCGCCTGGCGTGAACGAGAGCGAGAGCGAGAGCGAGGGCCGTTTGACATGCCATCGAGGCTGTAATAGACGGTGAGGCCGTCCGCGTCATCGTCCGAGGATGAAGTGTAGTCGGAGACCGACCAGTGGGGTTTACCAGACTTGATGTCGTCGGCGCCAGAAGAGAGAGGGCCGGAATGACCAGCATTGCGACCTCTACTGTCGTCTTGGCGAGCAGGCACACGTGGTTGCCCACGCCACCCGTTACGATCCTGGGGCAGGTCAAGATTGGGAGGGTGGGGGTTGGTAGGCACGCGTTGGCGAGGTACGCTCACTCTGCGCATGGTGTCGACGGATGAGCCAGGTTCGAATGGAACAGATGGGTCGTAAAGAGAGGTGTAAGGTGTGGCTGTGGCGTTGAGAGGGGGGGAGGGATCGTGGTCTTGTTCGGAATCGGATAGGTCAGAAAATGATTGGGTATAATAGTCAAAATCGGAATGGTAACTGAGAGGGTCGTCTTCGTCATGGTCGACGGTCGCGGAGGGGATGTCGTGGCTGTCCATGGAACTATTTACGTCCAAGGAAGGATGCAGCCAGGCGGAGGATGCTACGGAAGAGGAACGTGAGAGAGCGGACGAAGAGGGCTCGGAAGGGGAGTAAGAAAGGGAGGGAAGAGAATCCATGTCGGCATCGTCGCCTGACAATGAGCGTGAGCAAGATGTTTCATCGGCAAACGAAGGAGAGCTTGACGCGATTTCCCGAGATGCCAAACACGTTCCTGAAGTGCCAGTTTGGCGATCCGTCTGGGTTTCCTGTGTGTTTCTGGCGAGAAGATGAAACTCTGCAGTCAAATCCATGTTCCAAGGTTCGTGGGGCAAACGTGCGCCAGGGGTTCCCTTTCGGATCTATTCGTTGCGTGTCAGAGAGGTCGTTACAGGATGGGAAGCGGTACCTTTCTACCAGGAATGGAGATGTTCATTTGGGCGAGGGTGTGCAGCGAGGGCAACGAGGGACGGGGGGTAAACGCAGGCTTGGTGTGGGCGGGACGAGATTGGCCATGACCAGAGGATTTGGGACGCGTCGGTGGTGGTACCAGGATGAGGGGGGACTGACAAGGGGTCAAGTTGGCAAAGGGGTCGTCGTCGAGGAGGGGCGGAGGTTCGGCGACGAGCGAAAAGGCGCGCTGCCGTTTCATGGTCAGAGTGGGAAACAAGAAGAAAAAGACTCTTTATGCCTCGCCATCTCCAAGGACTTTGCTGGGACGACGACAGGCAGCGCTACTTTCCCATCGTATCACAGCAACCCACTCACACACCAACCCACTCGGTCCCACCCCCACCTCTATACCGCGCCATTTCAGATCTCCGTACAGTATCTCGCACCGCACACAAGGATGTCCTCTTGCAGTAGGTACAGCTCCGCGTGTCCGACGTCGACTGACCCAATCGGCAGCCAAATACAAGCATCCCAAGTCTCTCTCACCGATAAAACCACCCGCTATCCCATCCCGCTTCAGGGTCTCGTATCTGCCTTTCAGGTGCGCAGTCCAGTCTGGCACTCGCCCTTGCTCACACTCTGGACAAGACCGTCGCTCACTCTGGGCGCGTGTGCAACTTTGTCGGAGACTCTCTCGGTTGGTTCTACGCGTCCGGTCTCGGCCAAGACGATGAGTGGCAGCCCCAGTACCACCTCGCCTCCGAGGTGCGTCGTTTCTCTTCTCTTGCATCTCTCTCTCATCCTCGCAGGTCTCTTCCATTGCGCTATCCACCACAACATGCGTGTCCGTCGTCTATTCCCTCGTTCATCCAACAAAGGCATGACCTCGCCTAGTGCTACTTCGTTCGGCCCAGAATGCAGAATCCTATGTGTCCCCCTCGATTCCCCCGTACAAGGGTGAGAGCCTCCGTCTTCACCCCTCTCTCGCTCATCCATCCCAGCATCTATGTCTCGAGGATCGACAGCCGCATAGTACACGACGTTTGGACAACAGATCTGCTCGGCTCTCGTCTCGTTCTCGGTACCTAGACGCTTTTCTCTGCACTCTTTCTCTGACTTGAACGTCAGGAGCGAACAAACAAGCCGTGGTCATAGAAGACGTCGCCGTGTCCACCTCCTTGCACCGTCTTCCCACCCACAGCGATGTCTTTTCACTCGCTCAACGCGAGGTTCGAGTCCACCGTATTCGTTCCATCGTTGCGCTTGACTGTCGCCTAGAACCTCGTCTACACTGGCCTCCGTAACGGTGGCATCATCCGATTCGACACCCGTGTCCAGAGATATCAAGGCCATTCCCTCTTTGACGGCACGTCCCGACGCACAAGTTCCATCACTGCCCTCAAGCACCTTTACGACCACAAACTCGTTGTAAGCTACCTTGATGGCGGGGTACGTCTTCCCGGTTCCTAGTGTGGTAAAGCACGCTGATCGCGGAATTCAGATATCAGCGTTTGATTTACGCTTTCCCGTCCAAACGCCATTCATGAATTTCACTGGCAACTTTAACTCTTACACCACTCGATTGGTCAGTTATATCCAATGTCTCCCCTTGAACTCCGTGAACCGTCGCATATAGCCACTGGCAACTGACCCCTATGAAAAATTTCTATTTGCCGCTGGTCAAGACAATAGGATTCGTCTCTGGTCCCTAACCAAAGGCGGTCCCGCCTTCGATCCAGGTCAAACAGCGTTTCAGCGTCCGTTTGAGCACCGTGTGGCAGCACTCCAAGTCGTCGAGGAGAGAGAGGGTACCTGTCTTTGGGCTGCATCTGGAACCGAGCTGTGCAAGTATAGCCTGGGTCATAGGTAGTTGTGGTGGGTCTTTGCGTACAAATGTCAGATACAATAGAGGTCTACAAAACAACAGACACGGCCACTGAATTCAAATGCGATGGGGAGGGGAAACTTCGAGTGAAGGGTGGTCCAGGAGATCTACGAGCCTCATCGAGAACGCGACGGGACAGGGTTGCAGGTTCGTCGAGCAACGCTGATCGGTGGGGAGGGGATACAGACCCTGGAAATGCATAGAGGCAGGTTTGGCTATAAATTGGACGATCGGTGCAGACAACCCGCAAGTGTGGAATCGCTCGTGTACTTGTGGGCGAAAGAATTGCGAAAAGTCGGGGTAACGGTTGCAGAGCGGATCCCTCGAGTACGCCGGTATCGTAGGCGTATACGGTGGCGGGTCGTTCAGAGACACGGGAGCAGAGACGCTTCGGTGTGCACGAGGTGTCGTCGATGGTGACCCAGCAGGATCGGTTGGGGTCGAGACCGATCTGCGGGTTGGCATGTGCAACTTGAATATCGGGACGGTCGCAGCCAGTCGACTTTTGCTGTTGCGAGCGGCGAGCTTTGATCGCTGACGGGTGAACCAATTTCTGACCCACTTTTCGTCGCTAGAAGCAAGGGTCAGCTTGGAAGGCAGTCGTGTGCGGTACACACAGGCCAGTTTCCGCCGCCGCCGCCGAGCGTTGTTCGTCTGTGGGGTTGCGGGACTCTGCGTGGAGCTTTCTGAGAACGGCTAGCTGCCATTCTTTTGCAAAGGTTGGCCGTCTTCTCTGCGCAGGATGCATGTCCGTGGTCAACTTGATCAAACTCGCACGCTCAGACTCCCATGTCTTCCAGCGTCGACTCGGCTGCACGCCTGGAACTTCTCCCAAACGACGAACCCGACTTGTTCACTACCGACGATGAGGACGACAACGACGACAACGACCCCCAATTAGCAGTCCCACCTCCCTCTCGTTCCGTCG
The DNA here is from genome assembly GCA_038092775.1 of Boletus rubescentipes. Lineage (NCBI taxonomy): Eukaryota > Fungi > Basidiomycota > Agaricomycetes > Boletales > Boletaceae > Boletus > Boletus rubescentipes. Next base: position 4,691 of record JBBPRA010000025.1, read on the forward strand.
TCTTTTTATTCCTCTTGGCTCCATATCTCAGGCTCGGCGCCATATACGCTTTCGATATCGGCAGCACCTCACGCACATACGGCCTCACTGGACTCGTCGTCGCCGCTTCTCTCTCTGCCTTTTGTCGCCAGATATGGTTCCTTCTAGGTCGCTATCTACGCAAGTCAACCACAGAAGACATTCTCATCCACATATTTGCCACACCGCGCCATCGTAGGGTCGCCAAGCACGGCTGGGCACGCTATACATTTACCATCATCAGCGGATTATTCAGGCTTTTATTGGCTGCCATGTATCTCCGCGGTCCGTGTGCGCTACATGAGCATGACCTCTCTTCTCACTCTGTTGAACAGATGCCGTAGACTCTGTGCTCCTCCTCAAACTGCCAGAATCAGAGTTCATTCCATCACGCTCACGCCTCAATATGTCACTCATACTGTCTATTCTGATATTCGTACTCTCGCTTCCGAGGTCCCTCGCCTCCAAGTCCGTCGTGTACACAACTGGTCTCTCCGTCGCTTCCTATTTGGCATGGTCGGTCGCAGTATCTCGACCCTCTGCTACGAATGCACTGGCCTCGTTCCAGCGACGAGTGTTGTGGAACGAAATCAGTTCTGTGCTCCCCATCGATGTCCATCTGCACCTTCTCATTCGTCTTTTACAGGTAGCATTGCCTTTGCATGCAGCACTGCCATGACCGTCCCCTTGTCTGCTTCCTTGATCGTAGGCTCTCCATCCGTTTCCCCTACGTCCGGGAATGCAACGGCAGGATCATTCCAACTATTGAACACGTTCTCGACCCTGCTGGCGGCATCGCTTATGCTTCCCCTCGTGTTTGTTACTGCGTCACCTCGTGCTCTGGTATGTGGATCCGATAGACAAGCCAGCGTGGGCTGATTTGTACCAAAGGCTCCTACGGCAAAGTCGGATAACCTCATACTCGGCTTGCGCATCGCTACCCTCGTACTGTCTATCCCATCCGTTGTCGTGTCCATAACATCACTCCCCTTGCATGGGCTGGCATATCGGTTCATCCGTACCGATCTGGCGCTCTCCGTCATCATTGCGATTATTTTCGGACTCAACCTACTCCCCACAACCATTTCAAGTATTCTCGACGATGGCATACTGTTTTCGGCTGTTTTCGCGTCGTTCCTCCTACCAGGTATGTTCTCTTCGCTTCCTTGGGATACAAAACCAACGCCGTGGTGTCGGGTCTCTAGCCTTGGCACACATCACTATCCATTACTTCCGTCGCCCTCTCTCGATCGTCATGCCCCAGGCACCATCATCCGTTCCGAGCACGCCACGTCCCTCCCATTCCGACCGTTCGCCATCGCCATCCCGTGATCCGCTTCTTCAACGCAAGGAACGGCTCCTCCAGCGGAGTCGGTTTGGCAAGCGTTTATTGTGGGACGTTGTCATCTGGATCGTGTTGATACCCATTTGTGGTTACGCGCTGGTGTGGGCGACCGGCCGGTTGGCGCGACGGTGGTAACTGGCCCGGGCGGGTGGCGCCATCTGCCGGTCGGGTGGTTCTGTATTTTGGTTCACGGATCTTTGACGTGTAGAGCAGTCTGTTTTCATAGACGATGTAGTTCGCGAATGGACTTGTCGTTGGATTGTCCTTTTCGCTGATGTATACAAGGCAGGCCTTGACGGCTGAGAGACAAGATGCATGATCGCTGAACAAGTCCACCAATCAATTCAATCAATTGAGAACACCCATCAAGCCTTAACAGTCTCGGTAACATGGAGCCACCCAAGATCACAATTGCCAGGGAACAAAAACGCGAGAGATATCGGACGACAATGGAGAGTATAGATGATCGACACCAAAAAAAGTAAGCGCAACAGCGCATAGATAGAGTAGACACAAACAAAGGAGAGCAGAAATATTAATACTGTGACGCTATTCAAAGCGACAACCCTCGTCGAATAAAAACAGCATAAATGCATCCGTGACCCCTAGTCATGGTCATCATGCATCAGGCCGCGAGCTCAGGCATCATATGCATTGGCGTTGGGTTTCCCCCGTTGCCGCGAGCGCGCAGGGGGGACGCTGATGGTTCGCGTGCCGCTGCGTACCTCGTAGTCAGTCCTCGTCCACCAATCGACAGGGGGGGATTTGGCACCTACAATTTATTGACGATACTGTCCTCTCCGGTGTAGATCAGGAGATCGTATATCAAGGTACCGAAAAGTGCACCAAGCGTAGGACCAAGGAGGGGGCACCACAACCAGTACTGATTCCGGAAATCAAAGACTTGCACGCGAGCGTCAGTAGGAGTCTGCAGTGCTCGGAGCGCTTACCTGCACGTCCGTAACCCACCATAGCGGTGAGGATACGTGGACCGAGGTCTCGTGCGGGGTTCACGGCGTAACTCGTGTTCATTCCCATCGCGGTACCGATACCAAGGACGACGATAAACAACGACAGGGGAAGCAGACCTGCAGGCGGGGGTCCGTTTCTTTTATCAGTCACAGCCAGCACAGCGATCATGAGTACAGCAGTCGCCATGAACTTGTTGCATTGTAAACGTCGGAGAACATCTTTGGAAAGCAGAAACACACACCTCATCGAAGAAACATGATACCGGGGTGAGGATGCTGAGCTGTTGTGTGATTGCGTCAGTCTTGGATTCCTGCACTCATCATGATGCAACTCGCACAGGATAGGCTGCAAATAGGTCGCCCGTCTTGGCAATGGTTCTGACAGAGGGGCCGCCTTCCACGACGTTGATGGCATGGAAATAATCCGCGTATGTGATGCCTGCACCGCATACACCTCCCAGAATTTGTGCAAGAATGTAGATTGGAACTTTCTTCCAGGGAAATCCTCGAAAGGTAGCCAGCGCAACGGTGATCTAGCATCGAGTCAGAGTACGGTCGATGTCCCGCGAGTTGGTTCATTACCGCAGGATTTATGTGCCCTCCTGATATACCAGCGCATACCCATGCTCCAGCTGCGACACCTAAGGGGAAATGGTTGGCTCGATACATCAAACGTACCGAGAGACTGACCTGCTGCCCAGCCAAAGTTGAGAGAAAGAAAGTCCTTGGAAACGACATGAGACCTCCGAGATAATCAATAGTTGACAAATAGCAACTCACTCCTCTGGGCGACGATACGACACCAGTATTCATTGAAAGAAAAGCTTGACAATTCGCGCTGTTCCCAAACAAGACCAATATCAAAGTTCCAAGGAACTCTGCAAAGGGCTCTCGCAGCGTATACCTATAACCCACTGATCAGCCAAGGACTCGGAATAGGGAACGTCAAACCCAATGCCTCACCTTGTCCGTGACCACCAGTTGGGGGAGATACGCTCGTCCTGCGGGGTCTTGCCAGTGTTCAAGAACTCGAGGGGGATATGTACACTCCCGCGCTGAGATGCGTAGGGCTTGTCGATTGCGTCGTGGGACATCGTAGCGTTGATACACCCACCTTGCCAATCAGGGTGCTTTATAGCTCACCATTTAGTGTCACAGCGCCAGACCAGGACGGATCCTGGAGAGACATGCGGCGGGTACCGGCGCCAAGGTTTGTTCCGTCTCTACAACTTTCAATAGAATCGGAAACGTGAGGATCATCACAAAGCGGATGTTCTTTTGGGCCACCGTTGGTCCGCATTCGGGGCATCAAGATTACTGGAACCGAGTACTGAGTGTTGGGTACGTTGATGACCGCACATGTATGTACATGACTCACGACTCACCAAGAGGTCTCAGCTGATCCACACCCACATAAGTGCTCATTGACAGCCGGTCGAACATGTACTGTGAACTGAAGGATGGTCACGTTCCGGTTCTCCACGCGTCGTCCTGACAGACGCTCGAACTTAGTTACCCCCACAGTGATGGAACAGGGAGCTAGCAGCCGGGGCCGTTGACCGGAGAACAACCTGTTTCCAGTGAGATTCGACAGTATTCGACCTGAAACTCCTCGGAGTCGAAGTCGGCGAGCATCGGAACTTCGAAATTCGATGGAGGTCTTTCAACAATGTCAAGTTTCTTGGCAGGGGCCTATCTGTCAACTACAAGCTGAGGTTCAGTCGATGATGACTGCAACGAGAAACTTGTGGCATATACTGGCCACCATAATGTAGCCAGTGTTGGCAGTGACGCTGGCAGTTGAGAAACAATCAGTCGTCAAGTTCGAGTGACTCATGTCCATTCTACTGCGGGGTCACAATTTGCACTTCAAGCCGGTGTCACCTCCCGGGCCGTTATCGTCGTAGATATGCAAAAGTCTGGGCATTCAGGGCGTACTGACACTGGCAGATACCGAACAACTACATCCAGCGCGCGTTGCGCTACAGCAGAGTACCAACATGACAACATGACAACATGATCCAGCAAGAAAACGTAAAGTTCGTTGAAAGACATCCAATCATCGAAGAAAACGGAGACAAGAAGCATTAAACCGCGTCATCTACGGCGCCGTTCCTTTCGTGAGCGCACTGGCTATCGAAATGCCTTTTTTCAGCCACCAGGTCCCTGAAAGAAGAAGTAAAAGGTCGCTGTCAACGAGAGAATTGCAATGCATAATCTGTTTACACGTACGGCTTGTTGACGATGCTGTCAGGGCCGGTGTAGACGAGAGCGTCGTAGACCAAAGCTCCGGTTTGCATACCCAAGATAGGACCGAGTATTGGGCACCAGATCCAATATTGATTCCTAAAGTTAAAGACTGGGTGGAATGAAACACGCTGCTAAATGTGAAGTGCGAGATGCATACCAGCTTTTCCGTAGCCGACCATGGCTGTCAGAATGCGCGGACCGAGATCACGGGCAGGATTGATTGCATATCCTGTTTCCATGCCAAGGCCGAGCCCAATGCCGAGGATACTAAAGAAGAGTACGAGAGGGACGAGACCTGGTGGAGGTGGGCCATTCCGCTTATCCGTTGCGGATAAGATCGCAATGATCAACATAGCGGATCCCAAAAACTAGATGCATGTCAACCCATGTAAGATGCATGAATTGGAGTGGAACTGACCTCGGCAAAGAAGCAAGAGACAGAAGTCATGTAATCCGCCTTCAATCATGATTAGTCTGAATTTTAACTGGGAATTTACAAAACACACCGCGTACGTCCCAAACAGGTCGCCAGTGCCAGAGATCGTGCGGATGTCTGCCCCACCTTCGTAGAGGTTGATAGCATGGTAGTAGTTGGCGTAAACAATACCAGCACCGCAGATACCTCCAAGAAGCTGGGCTAGAATGTAAAAAGGGACTTTCTTCCAGGGGAAGTTGCGGACAGACGCCATGGCAAGAGTCACCTAGTGATAGGTCAGCGCGATAGAATAGTTGGTGCAACGTAACGTACGGCCGGGTTTATGTGACCACCTGAAATCCCAGCACAGGCCCACACGCCCATGGCCACACCTGTCAAATGTCTGAGATACGTCACTTGTGTAGCAGTAAGGCTTCGTACCGATAGCCCAACCAAGGTTAAGAGAGAGGTATCCCTATGTATCATCAAGATGTCAACATTGGATAGTTTACTAGTCGTCCTGGAGTACTGACCCCTTTGGGACTGGAGGAGACGGCGGGGCTGGACGATAGAACAACTTGACAATCCCCACCACAACCGAAGATGACAAGAATCATGGTTCCAAGGAATTCAGCAGCTGGCTCTCGCACATACTCCCTAGTAAGAGGTATGAGGAGGGACGAGAGAGCTCAAAAGCCTGACCAACCTAATCCTTGACCAACGGTTAGGATACCGTGTACAGTGTTCACAGTCTGCGAAGGGAATGAAATGATTTGCATTGGAGTCGGACTGATGCGTAGATGTGACCGACGTCTCAGAGAGACGTACTATGGGTGCTTTAACAACCTCAGGCATGTCGTGAAAAGGAAGTAAAAGGAGGGAGGGGTGGTCTAACACACTGGGTGATAAAGTTCCTTCGAGCGTCCTTTATAGGTAAAAAACTACCCCAAATACCCTTTGAGGCGATCGGGTACTAAATGATCCAAACAGATGAGTAGACGATCTGCACCGTTGACCAATCGGGGCGTCTCCGATTCCAGGGGTTGAAGAAACTCGTGCCATTGTCACAAGGAAATAATGGCAAAGATGCGGCGGAAGGTGTGGTTTGATCGTGGGTGGACGTGAACCGAGCCATCACCTGCGTAATCGGCAAGTTAGCAAACCGTAGTACTGACCTCATCAAGTTAATTCTCATTCAACTGATGCGTAAACCGCCAAGACGGATGAGGTGAACTGGTTCGCCGGGAGTATGTGCAATGTTTCGGTCGTAAGTTCTGCAGCGTGCTCAAGATAGCATCTCGTGGGCGCGACAGCGGACAACCCGGGCCTGAAACAGTAAATAGACCAATTGACGCTGGTCACCATCATGACAACAAGTTCTGGGCGGTCTGCCACCTCATTTGCAACATTTCATTAACATGCGACACAATTACTGAAAATAGGAATGACGTACAACACGGAGGTTCCGTTTCAAGAATAAATTCGGGAATCCTTCCTCGATGCGGCCATCCAAAAGATTCTGATCCCGCCGGTAATCCGCGGACAGATCAGCTGTTCAATCAAGTATGCTGTCGGCACGATCAAAAACTCTCCAGAAAAAAAAGAAACAAAAATAACCCGAAAGTGTAATACACCATCTTGCCATTGGTCGCCAACAATAGCTCGCTTCACCTGTTGAGTTTAATAGATAAAATCTGAATACTTATGTACTCGGAACTTCGAGCGCCATCACGATGCTGACCAGAGTAACCGAACGTAAGTCGCGTAAGTGTCTATCAGGAGACTGCAAGGAACGGTTCCTGTGGGTGTCTGACAGCGGAACGAACCAGCCATGCGGAACAATGAGGCGAAAAGTGGCCAAATAAGTCAAGCATGAGTGGTCATTGAGGCTTCATATTCATCTCCCGAGCGGCCAGCGGTGATAATGTGGGCGGTGGCAAGACCAACTCATTATCATCGTGTTCGGCGTAACAAAGGCTCGGCGTGCGCAGTGACTGAATTGTACTCAAACCTGTCAAATTTCGGGAGATGATGAATTACGACGATTAGGTAAATGCGGCCGACATCGCTCTTATCGAGCCCGCTAACTCCTGCGGTAGGATGGCCATTACCTACAAACAAAATAAGATCAGGTTAAACGACGAGAAAAATACCTAATTACTCACCTGTTGAACTTTTCGTTCACCCCCAACCTCCCACCCACTCTCTGCGATTGGAAGTATATAACCGTTCACAAGCCGCGTACAAAGTTCACCAACGGCATCCTTGTCAGCAGCATACTTGCGCCATCGTGACATGTTCTCTAAAAGTTTTACGGCGCGAGCGAGTAATCGCTTTCGGGCAAGTACTGCCTCCGGGTCAAAGGGGGGTTGATTCAACTTGACAAAAGGGGATAAGAGATGCTCCGCATTGGACGTAGCACTGTCCAAAACGCCGTGGACGGATTTCAAAATCATCTAGAGATCCGTGTAATGTTAGAAATCCACCAGTTGTAATCACAACACAGCACCTGAAATTTATTACTGTCCGTTCCAACGGAAGCTTCTACTTGTTCGGCTAGATCGATCATTCTCCGGACACCCCTCGCAGAGTAAGGGTCAAGTGCCCCCACCTGAAGCATTTTGCAAAGGCGGGGTGCGACCGCAGTAGAAATCATCGCTGAAACGATATCGCCGTCCGGACCTAGTTCCGGTTCATCACTCTTTTCACCTTTATGCGGAGGCCGAGAATATTGATATAGAGACGAATACCAAGCGAACTGGTCCAGACTGCTCTGCGACTACGAGGTGTTAGAAGTCATGTCAGAGGGCAAGAAAGAACATGCCTCGAATGGGTTCCATCCCAGAATTTCGAGTCGTACCCAAAACTCCCAAGCGCCCACAAGTCCAAGGCCGCCCCAAGCTCCAATATAAATGTCAGCATGGCGTTCACGCCATTCACCAAACCATTTTGCAAGGCCACGGTTCGGGTCCTTGAATTCGACAGATCGGACATCGGATAAGATGTCTTTACCGTCCGCAGCAATCCTTTCGAGGGCCTGCCGATAATCGAGAGCGTCCGACTGGGTTAGTGATGAGTCAGTTGAGTGTCCTTCTTCGCGACCGTCAGAATCTAACGCCTTCTCTCCAGCGTGTCGACGGGTGCGTCTTGCTACTCTGGCTGTGCGCCGCTCCTTTCTGAGTACCATGGAGTTTGACGTAGGTAATGCACGCTGCATTTCATCGATCACGTCCAACTCGGCGGAAGGTTTAGGAATTGTGCCAAATACAACCGAGAGATCGTCCTTGTCCTCATCATTGCGCCGCCGCGCGATCATCTCAGCTCGTTCTTTTAGCACTGAAAGATGTTCCTCTTCAAGCTTTTCGAGCCTGGGGAACTGTAAACGTCAAGTCAGCATTGCCGCGTGTCAAGCTTGATAATGAGACCTTTTCATCAAGGAATGTGGCTACGCTCTCGACCCAGTCCTTGAATTCCGCGAACCAGCCTCTTTTCGATTCTGCAGCAGCAATCATGGAACGGAGTTCAGTCTCCCGCGCATCAAGTTCGGAACGCTGTTCTGCAAGAGATGTGATTTGATCGGCGTTCAAAGCATGGGAATCGGATAGCGAGGCCAATGATCGCTGAAATCGTTCAATAGCTGGACCAAGGACAGGTATGTCTGTCGCAAGTGGGACTGGGCGGATGTAAGTAGATGTGTAATGGAACAAATGAAAGATATACTTCGGGCAGGCTTGTAAATCTGTTTGGCCGGGGCCGATTGCGAGTCCCTTGCAGTGTCATGACCCCCTCTCCGCAGTTGCTCTCTCTCCCATTCGAGAGTTTCTTCATCTTCATCTACTCTGATGCACGGCGTCAACCAAAGCACGGTGAAGAGGAAAGTACCTACACCTCAGCAATCATTTCCTTCATGGTGTCTCTGCGTTTCGAGGCCTCAGCTTTACGTGCCTTTTTCCCCAAAGCTATCCTCTCTTGTGCACTTGTGTATTCTGCGTACTCTATAGGATACGAGTGAACAAAAATGAAGTCACAGGCAGAAATCCTACCTACCGTCGTCGCCTTCCCCTACTTCATCCTCTTCCCGCATCAAACGGCTTTCAGGATGAGGGCCTTGGGGGATGTCGGGTAGCTTTGTAACAGACAAGGATATGTAGTCTTGTTCTGCCGTACCGACACGCAGGCGCTCTCGTCGTTCCTTTGCAGCTACGATCCTTGATTGGGAAGGGATTACGGTCTCAGTGGCCTCTGGGGTAGTATTAGGACGACATTCCGAAGCGGGGGCGCAAATGACTTGCCTGAAAATAACTCGGATGTACTCTCATCTACAGGCACGGATGCATCCACATCATAAATGTCACCGTTAGTGGGCGGTCGAGCGGAGTATGTGCTGGCTCGAAGTTCTGAGAGGTAAGCTTGATCATAGACCGGTGCACCATTGGAATGAATGCTGATGGTGGCCTGATCTAATGTTGTAGGTAACGAACTTGAGACAAAGGGTGAGCACGCGGACAACGGTAGTGGGTCGACACGCACGCTGGATGTGAGCCAAGAGTGAGCTTGCGGCTAAGGTTGGATTTTTTAATCTGGAAGGAGGGTCCTTCTGCGGCCTAACGTGCGATGGATCAGGGTGGATCCGGGGTGACTGGAGCACGCTTACCTCGTCATCGACGCCAAAGCTGAGTCGTGACTTTGGCTGTGCGCGCTTTGCCTTTGACTTGAGCCTTGAGGCGAGGGAGATGGGCGTATCCGTTGTGGATGGTTCCCCACTGTCGGTGTCGGCGTCGACGTCCCTCGCACGCTGAGCTGGACGCGACGTGGATTTCTTGAAGACGACCTTGTCCGACATGGGGCAGCGTGACGTGACCCGCTGTGTGACAATGTGAGGGCGCGCTTGGAGAAATTCCCATGGGGCATTGTCATTAACGAATGGCGGCACGACCACGACCACGACCGCGTCTAGTGTCGAGACAGCAAGCGGTCAGCGGTGAAACGCAGGCCGTCAACACGGTCAACGATGAGGACGATCTCTTTCGCAGAAACAGGGGAAGAACAGCCCAGCACTGGAAGGAGCTCGAGCAGTCTGACGCAAGTAAGCCCTACCCTACCTCTCACCACATCAAGCTCATCTCTCACCAGAGGCAACACCGTTCACAATATCCGACGATGACTACTGTGAGGATGCGTCCTCTTCCAAGCCCCGGAAGAAGAAGAGGCCAATCAAGCAGAACGACCGTCCACGTTGGCAGGGCAGTGATGTGGCTAGAATGTACGTCTATGAATCCAAGTATACTGACACATCCTGTCTTGGGGTCCCCCTGGTTGAGTCATCCCTCCTCGTCGTACCTTGTGTGTGACGCGAGGTCCCCGGGACCGTCCTCGCTCCTTGTATATCCTCTGACTTGCTCCGTCCAGGCTCTCTTCAGACAACGAGGACGATGATATCCAGATCATCGAACATAAACCCAAGAACCTCACGGAGAGCACGTCACCCAACAAGCGCAAACGAGAGAGGAGCCGGTCTGAATCAATTACACCGCCCCCGGAACTGACTGCCCATCAGCGCGCAAACGCAATGAACCTTGTCAGGTTTGCAGGTCGTCATTTAATCACACATCGTTTTTGTTCACATTGCAATCTCAGACAAGCGCTCGCATTCCATCCTCGTCCACCCTCTCCTACCTTTGTCCTGGATGAAACGCCCGATACCATAGACTTGGACCCAGAGCTCGCCAAGATTGCTGAAGCAGTCAGGCAACAAGTGAAGCACGCTCACATCGTCCCGGAACGCGCAGGGGGACCTGAAACCGTCAATATCAAGGTTCGCTGGCGCCCACATCCGCGCAACACCTCGGCTGAAAAGCAATGCTGGACGTTCAAAGTGAGACGGGTGCGTCTCCCCCCTTCGCTCCGTGGTCTCCTTATGGATTCATGTAACATTGGTTCAGCATGACACTTTTCGAGAGCTGTTCGATGGAGTCGCCGACCTAGCTGGGGTTATGGCAGACCAACTGGTGATCAACCATGACCACAGACGCGTCTTTGCTTCAGGAACGCCCCACAGTCTCCACATGTGGGCGGAAGGAGAGATGGGTTCGTTAACGTTACCCGATGCTACCAAAGTTACTGATTGGTACAAATAGAGGCATGTGATAAACACACCGCCGAATATATCCGTGCGCAGCAAAGTAACCAGCTACCGTCCCCATCTGGCCACGACAGTTCAGCAGGACGTTCCCCGTCTACGGCCCCGCAGTCTGATGTTGAGTCGGACGCCGAGTCCATCGGAGAAACATTCAAACTTGCGCTCCGGTCGGCGGCTACCAAAGACAAGACGTTTCCTCTTACCGTTCGCTCGACTACAACTTGCGGCGCAATTGTAAAGGCGTTCCTCAAAGTAGCAGGCTTGCCCGACAACTATGCATCTGCCGGCGGGAAGGGAAAGCGGTCCGTTCCTTTTCCTCATTTGATGGTCGATGGCGATAAGATGGACTCGGATGCGGAAATCGGAGATGCCGATTTAGAGGATGGTGACTTGGTCGAAATCGTTGGTGTCTGAACTGCTTTGTTCCTTTCCACAGTACTCTATGCTCCTTAATGCTCTGGTACCCTCTATTGTGCTTGCAACCTAACTACAGTGTTTCCTATTTTTTGTCTCAAGGCTGTGTTCAGTGCCATCCTTCACTAGCATTCTTGACGAGAATCCTTGTGTTGTTCACAAACGACCGGATCAACTCATCGAATGCATTTCGTTCATGTTCCGGCACGTTTGGATCCCCTCGCTTCGAGGCCGTTGACAACAGTAATGCAGACCGTGCAATTTCCACCTCCAGTTCGTGTAGTGTTTCAGGCTAACGGACAAGCCAATGAAGGCAAGTAAGTTATTAAGAACATTGTACTCACTGGATTGTTGGGACCAGCGTTGGATACTACCTGCGTGAGGTCAATGTTAAATTCTTCGTGCGAGTAGCATATTCTGTCCTTTCTTCTCGTGAGCGTTGGCGTCCCGACGGGATGGGGGACTGGGGTAGCATATGAGCATCTGCGAGTGTAAGCGAGAACTTCAACTTACCCGGGACCTCCAAAGTAACACTGACTCTCCAGTCTGCTGCCCGCTTGGGGGAATATATGTTCAGATCACCCAATCTTACTTTCTTCGTGATCTCTATGACTGTTCCCGTCTTCTCTTCACGGGTGACACGAATCTTGTCACGATCACGAGGATTGTCGGATGCATAAAAGGAGTCTATCAATTTGAAGTGCTTATACTCTAGCGGAGATGCAGGATGCGAGGGCTCGGAAGATCTGCGTTGGAGCTCGTTTAGAAGCGTGTTGAAGTGCTTGTGTTGCATCTGTAATATCCAGAATGAGTTCACTCAGTCGCGTCGCGCTCCGAAGATTTAGACACCAACGGCCGACATGTTCGATTCGAAACGCAAGTCAAGTCCATCTGGAACTAGGACTGAGGGGATAGGGCGTCAGTGTCACGCGTAAATTACGATGGCGTGCATTTACGCACTCGTTTCCACCAGCACTGGCAAGGATATCCTTTTCCCAGCAGTTCGGTCTCTGAGGACGCCAAGCTTAGCTTCCACCTCCACTTTTACCTCGGGGCCCATGTTGGGTCTAGTCGTGACCATGTGATGTACAAAGTCTGCAATCTCCCTGATGAACTCGTCAAGTGGTTCGACGCCCAGGATTGAGACAGAGAGTGGAGGCAAATTAGAAGGGTTGTTCATTATTGGCGATGTAGAAGTAGAACTAGTGGTGGGGGTGATAGAATTGTGCTTGACATTCGAAGCGCCAGTGCTCGCAGCCTTTGGGGACCCAGACGGACGGGCCCGTTTCACTGGCGGAGGTGTAGAGTCCCTATCACTTTCAGAGTCTGTCCCCGGCGATGACATGGCCGATGGTTAACTACAACGAGTCTGGCCTGGGCTCACGAGAGCTCAGCCCTTCGCTTCTGAATCGAGTAGCGAACACAGTTACGGTTGAATATCTCACACCCTGTTACTCAATGTCCGTGCACCACCAACCGACTAACTAGCACAGGAAAAAACATCCCCCCCACGAGTAGTATAGTGCGAACTGTCTTCCTTATCTCACTCGTAGGTGATTCTGATGTGTGGCCTGATACGGGCTGCATCACCGAAGCCACATACAGAAACGTGCCTCCCTGCAATTTGAGTCCGCATGAGGCAATAGTTTCGGGTACCTTTTATGATGGCTTACGCTGAATAGCAACGCGCCTCCGGACCAAGTACCGTGATTCTTCTCGGAGCCAAAGGCGTAGAGACCATACGTCAAAATCGAGCTCACGGGGGTCGCGAGGCTGAAGTACAACAGCTGTTTCTTACAGTCCATCACAGAAAGGGAATTTGCAAGAAGTGCACTGGTCAGAGCAAGCGCAGTCGGTGCTATTCTAAATATAGTCAGGTAATGAAACAGGAGAGCAAAACACCATGCCTTTGTGGACAACAATCGCAAGAAACACAATGAGGGACAAGTTGGGGGAACGTGCATTAGATGCGGAGACGCCTAATGCATACCCATCAACGAGTGCATGTATGACCAAACCGAGTGATAATGGGTAGGCACGCTGGATGCTGGTGGTTTCAGCATGGCGTAGGGGTGAGTTATCGAGATCGAGATTGGGGAGACGTCCTCGTTCCTCTAGGTCAACATCAGAAGCCAGTTCTCCAGGTTGAGAAGTCGAAGGATGGACCAATGGCTTTCCATGGGAGATTGCGTATTCCTCCAAAATAAACATTAAAGAGAACCCTAGGAGGATTGGGAGCCCAATGCTGAAAGAGTACGAGCTTCGTTCCCGGTCAGTATCGGTCACCAATTCTTCGATTCCCCTGTTATGTCGAATATCCCCAGACAACTTGAAGCTCGAAAACGTGCAGGGTGGAGCTGAACTCACTCAGGCAGGATCACTCCAAGAGCAGTGCCAATGAGTAGCCCGGTCCCTAGGTTGGATAACATGGAGAGTTTTTTTTCTTGTCCCGTCTGTTAGACTGGCTCCCTAAACCACGTCTGCTTGGATACATACTGGAGAGTGGCACGGATAGCGGAGCGAGACCAACCACATAGGATACAGCTCCCAGAGCGAGAGACATTCCGACAACATTCTGAAACCCACTGGAAAACATGGAGCTTGAGAGAACTTGCCGAGGTGAAGGTCAGCTAAGAGTCGCAATAACTGCGGGCTAGATTCGATTCACACGTATTGACTTGTTTCATCGAAAACAATATCATGATGACCACTGGCACTTGGTTACTACCCGCACTTCACAATAATCACTGACAAGTTCGAAGCTACGCTACGGAGAAATCGCGGTTGGCTGTTGCCTCACCGCAGCTAGCCCTGCAAGCCGTTTCTTCTCTTCTTCCAGCATCTTCTGCTGAACTCTTACCCTCTCGGGTACAATCTGACGGCGTTCAGAAGTGATTCGGTAATCAAGACGGTCAACGCCTAGAGCCTTCAAAGTCTTCATCTCTATCAAACTGTAGTCCTCCGGATTCTCTCGGTTGAAGTTGAAAGGTTCCTTTAACGCCACGGGTGGATTCGTGATGACTCTGGGAATGCGGAGGTGATTCTTTGACGCAGAGTGGAGCATTAGTGGGCGCAAAAGCACGACATCGCCGACTTCCCCAGTCACCTCGACAAACTTGTTGCATCTTTTTATCTCATGAAGATGGGACCAACACCCAGGGTCGTCTCTCAAATTTGCGTAGGTCGAATTCGAAGGGGTCATGCACAGTCTCGGGATAGGGAGCAATCCTTCGGGGTGAGCGGCGAGGAACTTTGCGATCATATCAATCCCCTCGGGACAGATGTAAGTACCACCGCCGCGGGGTTTAATATCCGAGAAGATGGGGATTACGAGGAGTCCTTGCTCAGGTGAGTCAAGGAAATGGACCTGGAGCCCAGCCTCGTGTCAATCAATTTATCCAACGCCACTAGCCAAGGAAACCCACAAAGAAGTCACCATCGACATGCCAGTTGTCTAGATCGTGGGGGTGCAGCGATTCCGTCTGACGTGCAAGTTCTTCTGATCCCAAGTTGACAATGAAAGAGTCCCCCCACCAACCGCTATTTTCAGCGATACGGTCCTCGCCACCAAGAAGTTCTGTCATTGCTCCCCAAGCCTACATTCATACCATGAGGGTCAGGGTTCGTTATCATGCTTGTGCATCATACCTTTGGAGCAAATATTTTGACAGCTTCGCGGTTATGTACAGGCATATGAATGCGATCTTTGTCTATAGGCCATGTCGATTTGTCGTCGGGATTGTACCCAAGACGAGTCCAGAGGTCTTTGGTCCACTCGTTGGACTTCTTCTTGGTGAAGGCTTGTTTGATTACAACGTAGCCATTCTCCATGAAGAAGTCTACCTGGTTAGCTGTTCCGATGTCATGATTTCAGCGAGACGAATTACAATGGACTTGACACACCAGTTAAGTGCTTGTAATTGTTAAGCATGTTAGCGATTTGCTGCTACGATGGATGCCGGGATAGTGTGTATCGCCTGGTGAGGCCTTTGAACACCAGCGGGGAAACTTCGGACATGCAACAGCACGTTTGATTCGGGCCGAGATCTGGCCTGACAAGAGAAGACGTGATAGCTAGCCACGGGGACTCATTTGACCGCTCGCCTTGACCACAAGACACAATGTTTTTAGAATGGTACGTTATCTCACACATTGTGTACGCATGCCCGTTGGAAATCCTAGACCAAGGTTAATTCAGGCATCCTGACACGGAGGGTACTTGTGCGGGTCCTCGGTTTCTTATGTATGTGTTGTAGTTCTCAATCGTTTCCGAGTCTTTACGGAGAATTGGATAGCCCTGGGACTCATGCTGGGTACGATTCAAGCTACCGCCGGCCTACCCAAATGAAACCTTCATGAGAACTCCATAACGTTCTCTGATTGGAGGATGCCACCGGGGGATGCTTCGGTCGACTATCTCGGCCGTCTAAGGGATAACTGGATAACCTCCCACGCTCCTACGAACATGCAGTGATAGACTGCCACATTAGTCCACAAATCCTCCCGCTTGAACCGAGGCGCTGGGCTGATCCGAAATATGTTCCTTGCCACCGAAGAGTTACCTTCATGATTTCCCACACCTACTGCCGTATAAAACATAGAACACGTATACAATGTGCTGAATATAACTTTGGGGCAAAGCTGGCGACATTTTTTGCGCTTGTGCCATGGCATGTGTATATGCTCCCTATCCCAGTTGATTGTTCTTATCATTACTACAAGAACGAGGCGGATACAGCTATCCTTGGTCCGTTCAGCTGCTTAAACACATGCGTTAGTGGACCGCCAAGGACATTCAGAAAACGCGCCAAATATTGCGTAGCCATCCTGGGTAATGAGTTAACGAACAGTCAGTGAAATGAGGATGCACAAGATAAGGGGCCAGAGCATGGCCCGCTATTTGTAACGCAGAGAACGGGTCTCGGGGTTCGGGTGAATGACAAGCTCATAAAGTCAGGAATGCAAATGACGGCATACTTTCTCAAAAAAAGTGCAGGTACAGCCGTGCCAATGACCGTAACATGGGGTAAGCGGGACCTGCTGGGGGTTCGCAAGAGGGGCTGCGCGCGCTAAAGATGCATTCTTTTAGGAAAAACAATCGGGAATAGGTACTTCACACTAGATACAATCATGGAAGGACCTTATAATGTCGTCGAAGTCCGAAGTATTAACCGACTGTGTACTTGTGTCATGTCCCTAAAGGACGACAGGACTGCTTTGGGACCAGTGAGCAGGATAAATGGCCAGGCTGGAGGATACTTACCAATTGAAGTCACGACCGTGTTGTAATCAATACTAATGACAGCTAGCTGGGCTGCTTCAAACCAGAGTCCAGGAATGGATCTCCAAAGTCTGACCAGAAAAGCGATGAGCAGGTTGAAGAGGAAATAGACTCCAATATCACGATGGCTGACCTTGCCTTAGTTGTTCCACCAAGGATAGATCGATGAGCTCCTCTTTGTCCCGACGGGAGGTATAATCTCCCCTTGACTGAAACGTGTTGCCTCCCAGACCGATTCCGCGTTGGACCATGTGACCAGCTTGCCCCTCGACAACCACTCTCCTTGAGCCACTTGCGGGACCAAAAGCGTCCTCACGTCTCCTTGACTTCGGGTCTCGACGTAGCGGGCCTTCTGAGGAAGAGCCTACAGGGAGGCGGCGCTTCGAGGAACCCGATGTTGAAGGGAGTGCGTGTGTGATGTTGCTGAGCAAACGGGGATCGGCAGCGCTCAAAATCTGCTGTTGATCACGATTGGAAAACTGAAAGTCGTCTGGGGGTGGTGATCCAGATGTATCGGTGGATATGGGCGAGCCAGGATCGGGTGAATTCATGGCGAGGATCGTTCAGCGCGACTCGGACGTGTCTTGGTCCAAGTTAACTCGAGTCACGTGCTTGCTACACTACTTACTCACGTACATCCATGAACATCCTCCCGCGAGCACATTCTATGCGCATCATTGCACTTCCCCTCGCCCGGGTCAAAATATCTCCGGGAACCAAACTAAAAGTATCTGACACCAATGCGAATACCTTGCTGGTTTTTTACCATTTCGACCTGATTTCCCCATATGGGCGCGAAGACCTCTCTTGGTCCCCCAAAGTGATCAAGAGTGTGACAAACAAGGCCGCGGATTTATGGACTAACCTTGGGAAAGCACCGAAAGGCAGCTGGAAGGTGGGCGTTTTCCTGTCAA
Source organism: Boletus rubescentipes (assembly GCA_038092775.1). NCBI lineage: Eukaryota > Fungi > Basidiomycota > Agaricomycetes > Boletales > Boletaceae > Boletus > Boletus rubescentipes. The sequence continues at coordinate 22,438 of JBBPRA010000025.1, forward strand.
AGGTCGAGAGAAAGGTGACTCATGCAAAGCAGTTATGGACTTATGAATTAGGTGAACGCATAGCTGATCAAATAGAATTCGAGGAATTGGCTCTCAGAAATATTGATCCGTCCTTGGGGCCCGTCGTTCCCCCGACTGGGACCAGTACTAAACAATTCCCTAATGTTGGAGAAGCCCAGTCACTCCCAAAAGTACGAATCTTTGCTGCTTCAACGTCGTGAATGTAATCTTTTCCGCGCATAGATACAACTCATATACCCTCCTTCATTATATCGCGACGGAGCAGATCACGCTTATCCACCTCTTTCTCACCTGCAGACACTTTTGGCGAGTCGTGGACCACGACATCGAAGGGGGTTTTACTTGTGGATGCTCATCGCTCCTCTCACTGTTCCGATTACACTGATTCGTGCGCACTATCTACTCTCCATCAATATTATTTCTCACCTTTCTTCCTATGCACAGCCCTGATACCCAATTTGCCACTCCTCTTCTGTGTCTGGAGGTCGTGGTCACACTACAGAGGTTAGCTCGTTTCGCGTCCTTTGGTGTTGATGCACTATTCTTGACGCGCCATTTTTTGCGTGGACCGCGACACAGCTTATAGGTCTTCGCAATACCTGTCTTCTCTCCTTGACTGCGGGTTGATTGAACCAAATCCAAGCTTGGAGCTCGATAAACTATATGCGTCATTCCCTTCGTCTTCGAGAATATCTCCCAGCCTTCTGCCAGCTACTCTAACATCAAGACCCTCGGAAGAAACATCAACATTCGAAAATGGTGTTGCTGATCGGAAATCAGAGGCCGCGTCTGGAATGGGGCCACCCCGATCTGAGCACATCCTCCTAACTCGCGGGGCGATGCCTCAAATTCTTGAGATGTTTCGTCTTCCTGAATCTATAACAATAGATATGTATCGTGCCATGAACCAAGCACATGTCCGCCTAAGGAAATCACCATAATTTTCGTGAAAGAGTCATGTTAAAAATAAGTGATCACCGTCGTGAGTAATATATAATAGCCAGATGGTGATTCGCTCTCTATATTTGACGTAGCTTTTGATGACCTCGATCACCCAGTTGTAGCCAACGACATTGAGTCGATTACGCAGTCAGTCCTCCGAGAACCTACTTGCATCAGGCAATGCGGTCATGGTGGTAAGCAACCCGGACTTGTCCATATCCCTTTGAGCCAGACCAATTCGTCCTCGTTGTAGCCTTCCGCCAGATCGTGACCCTCACTTTTAAAAATATTTTGATCACTTTCTCCTTCTGGTTGAAATGAGAACTGCCCTCTGTTTATCTTTCTGCCTACCGCGGTATGTGCCCAAATCCGTGGCTTCAGCGTGTACCCAGGGGCCAGAAGTGACCTGGGAAGTCCCTCACGATGGCGAATATGAAGTCACTCCTATGACGGAAGAGCACTCGAACCAGTTCAACGAAGCAGCACTCAGAACTTCGTGATGCCGTTCTGCTGAAGCCGCAGCACAGTAACTTTCCTCGGAGGCCATCCGTCTAGACTCAGAATAAAGCTGCACGAGTTGACCAGAATAATTCAAGTTCGAGGCGTGCGTATGATACCCAATGTACTTATTCCCGTTGTGACATCTCCCGCTCACCATGTCATCATCCCTTCGCGTTTGCACACGAGCGCCGCCGTGTATCGGCCCGGGCCCGGTGAGCATGTTTTTCCATTCACGTTCTCGATTGTGGCACAAGCGCAGTCTTTATGTGGTTGGCCTTGGTCCCTCGTCTTCCATACTCAGGCTGCCGTTGCCCGCGTGTCTGCATTCGCCGAGCAGTGAAAACAGCGGCGAGTCACACAGCGACTCGCGCTGAGCTCATTGACTACGAAGAAGTCGCGTCAGCGACAAAAATGACTCGAGACTTTGTAACGATACCTTGCCATGGTGTGGACGCATTGATTGGCCGAAAGTGAAACCGCCTTTTCCCCGGGTCGTACGATAACGATCATTGGGCAGAAACAGTACGTTGTAGCCCCGTCCACCTACCCGTCTTACACCCCGATCTTCGCTCGGAACCACAAATCCACCGCCCCCAGTGGGTCTCTCGAAACTCCACCACACAACAACATATCCTAAACCCCTCCGAGTCCCTTAGAGCTGAGGAAAGATCCGGGCGCCCCAAACTTAAAACTTCCCGGTCTCAAAATCAGAAACGCAGAGAAACGAATTTCAGGCAGGCAAGCCGATCCTATTGCACTCGCCACCGTGACCTACTATCCGACCTCTGAATGCCATGTAGCCACCGCTACGCACCGACCCAGATAGGACGATGGCATCCGAACCGGCATTAATTGTCCTCGCTTGCGGTACTAGCATCCCCAGCCGAACAAGCGTAAGCGTCCGGTGCTTCAAGTTGAACGACCACTCGCCCACTCAGAAAACCAAAGAGCAGATGCGTCGCCGTTCGCGCGCTCCACAAGGTCATTGACGAGAGCAACATCATCATTAGTACCGGATCTCGTTCCAAGGGGAGAACGCCCAACTGTGGTTGAGGTATCTACGACATTACACGACGCTGCCGTTTCGTTCGGCCACATCCAACCACCAATCGAATTTGTCGTCTGCAACGGCACCGACGCTGTTGTGGTTCTTGAAAGCTTACAAGCCGAGCACAGCACAAACTGAGTGGTGGTCGGCGTGGTAGGATTTCTGAACGTGGGCAAGAGCAGCCTGATCGGCTCTCTGAAACCTTCCAAGGTTCGTTCTCCTTTCTCGTGACGCGTCGTCCTTGCGTCCGACGCGTTTGTTTACTTTTTGGGCAGGTGTGCGCGGTTGCATCACAACCTGGTCATACCAAAGACTTGCAAACGATCCAGCTTGAGCGCGGCCTCAAGATCATTGACACTCCTGGTGTCATATTCGACGAAGCGAGTACAACAACGCGATCAGCCGACATCAAAAGGGTACCATATCGCTGCGCAACACGGTCAAAGTCAAGGATATCGGCGATCTGATCACCGTCGATGGCCGTCTTGTTCGGTTTTCACACTGGACAGCCCACCTCATATCGCTCTTTTTTTCCTGGTAGAAGAAACCTTTGCACGAACCGACCGCGCGACGCTGCAAAAGATCTATGAACCCCCAGAGCTCTCAAATATGCTCGAGTTTCTGACCATGTCGATACTGAACACAGTGAACAGCGGTTCCACTCACACATGCCAACGATGCTATCGCCTTTGCACGCCATTGAAGAGGGTGAGTCTTTATGTACCTGTGCGCGCTCGTGCTCACACGCACCAACATGCTTGTAGAGGTTGAGAAAGTCCAAATCACCGGTCAGTGGTGTAGCAACATCCATGATAATGGTGAGGAGTGTTTGTCCCACAGAATTCGTCCCATGTACAAGCGAGGTTTCTGCCGAACGTGGTCCATCCTGGTCATCCGAAGAGAAGAAACTGCAATGGTGATCGTGATCTGCGCATGGTGTTGGCGTGCGCTACGCGCTCGCGCGAAACAACTAGGTATGCATCGCTCATGCCTGGACTCAGAGGTGCCTTGTCTCTGAGACTGACATTGACATCAGATCTATTTCCACCATTCGTGGGAAATTACCCATGCGGTGCGAGCCTCAAAAGCGTATGCGAATGCACACTGTTCTTCTCGCTGCGACCTTGAACGATGGCATCGGTCGTTGGGTTTTTTAAGCGGAACAACGCTGTAAGTCACGAGGGAAGACTTTCTTGCAAGGCTGACTCGAGAAGGCGTTTTTTACCCCTCCGACGCCCTCCAGCGCGCCGAGCAACAGTGCTCCGCTTAAGTTCGGCATCTTAGGGGCTGCCAAAATTGCGCCTGGTGCTCTTATCACACCCGCAAAGAGCCACCCTGAAGTTGAGGTGTACGCAGTTGCTGCCCGAGACATTAACAAGGCAGAGAAATTCGCAAGGAAACACGGCATCAAGAAATGGTACGGGGGACAAAATGGATACAATGGTACATATTCGATTACATTGACTCTATTGGCTAATGGCGCATAATCAAAGACTTGCTGCATGACGATGAGATTGACATCATTTACAATCCGGTAGAGAAGCTCAAGTTTTATGCGTATACGTTGATCCGACCCCGTCGCATTTCCAGCTCCCTAACGGACTGCATTATGAATGGACAATGAGGGCACTTGCAGCCGGAAAGCACGTTTTGGTCGAAAAGCCGAGTGCCAACACTGCGGAAGAAACCCGGCGCATGGTTGAATTCGCAAACGAGAAAGGACTCGTACTCTTGGAGGCGTTCCATTACAGGCGAGTGACGCGAACCCAGGTTATCAGCCAGAGCTGATAATTACTCAGGTTCCATCCTGCTATGCAGCGCGTCAAACAAATAATTGACAGCGGCGAGTTGGGGACTGTCAAAGAAATTCATGCCGCTCTGTGCTTGCCTAAAGGCCTTTTCACCGACGACGACATCCGCATGAATTATGATATCGGGGGCGGGGCGCTGATGGACTGTGGATGTTTGTATCATTTTCTTTCTGACACTGCGAGTCTGACACTGAACATTAGGTTACCCGCTCAGTTGTGTCCGTTATTTGGCGAATAGCGATCCAACCACTGTTATCTCCGCATCCGCCGTTAAATTTTACAAAGATGCCCGCATAGACACTGCGACTTCGGCTAGTTTGCTTTTCCCTCCTTCGAGTCCTGGAGGGGAGCCCGTAAAGGCGATGATCAGATGCGATTTCTCTATGCCTAGCCTACTGGGTTTTATTCCTCGATGGCCAGATATATCCGTGCGGGCGGTATGTGAACAGGGTTCAGTCGAACTATTCAATTTTCCCATGCCTGTGATATACCACACTATCAATGTGTCCCTTACCGGAGGGAAGACACGAACGGAGAAAGCATACAAATTTCCCCTGAGCTCTGGTCTCAAGGGAGAGGAATGGTGGTCAACATACAGGTATCAGCTGGAAGCTTTCGTTGATCAGGTTAAAGGTCGAACGCCCAACTCTTGGATGACCTCCGAGGACTCGGTCGCAAATATGGAGTGGATCGAGAAAATCTACGAGGCGGTATGCATTTCGCGCTTCAGTGCAGGCAATTCCTGATTAGAAACTGGTGTAGAGCGGTTTGGGGTCTCGTCCACAGTCCTCTTTCCAACTCCCTTCCACTGCGTGAAGGACGAAAGCGTCATGGAGATTGTTGTTAGATGATGTCAAATCAAGCAGATCACCAAGAAGAACAAGTTGAACGCGCCTGTACTTAGTACTAGTAATGTTTTAGGATTGAATTGATGTCACGTGCAGGGGCTATTTTGTAGCTGGTGATGGGTGAACTTGCCCTGCAAAATTTCCTGATCCAGCTGGACAGAGTCCGAGTCGGTAATGTCGTCCGGTGACACCGCTTCGAATCAACAGCCAGAAACTCGAGAGCCCTCTGAAGGTTCACGACGGCCAATTTACAAGACAGAGACTACTGGCGACTACTGGCAAGACGCATGGGTCGCGTTCAAGGTTCGAATTTTGCCTTGATGCACGCGATAGCGACCTAAAATATTTGCGAAGCTAGCGAATATCGGTCGTCGATGACTTCCAGCGACTCGGAGAAATGCCTTGTGCACGAAACAGTCTGCTGAGTGGGATTGCCAGCGGGGCCGGTGTAGGATTCATTCGAGCGATGAGTGCTAGTATGAGTGAGGTCATTACTGTATGGTACACGATCTCATTGTCGACTTTACAGGCCCGTTCGTTGCCTCCAATTGGGCTGTTGGAACTTTCATGCTCATTTCACTAGGAACCTGGTACGTGGCTACGGAACGAAACGGTGTCGCCCCATTGACTCACTCACTCCAGGACGGTTTGCCAAAAGAACTTGGAGGCTGAACGTCGGAGACTCGCGAGGGTGGTAGAGGAAATGCCCAAGCGATTCATTAAGCAGAAAGAGCCCAAAGATGGGATGTCTGAGGGGGTCGAATAGTAACGTGGATTCCTCGCATTGTGAAGCGTCTGAATCCGACCGTTCTACTGCTGATATGTTTCACCAAATCACCACATTTACATCCCAATTCTCCACCAGAAGAGGATCATCCTATAACAGATGAATGAGTGCCTAACCACAACCTCGGGATCAAAAGAAAAGACCTTGAATGCGGTTGCAAACGTATTGAATCCTCCTTGGAGGACATACACTTGCTGATCCTTGTACTCTTCGGCTTCTTGACGAGCTCGCTTCGCATCGTAAAGCTGTCATCGGTGTGTTTCAGCTACGGCAAGTTGTGGAATGTATTGGAAAATCCACCCAAGCAGCGACCGGCCCGCTACACTCACAATAGATTGTACACGTCAATGAGAATGGATTCAGATTCAGAAAAATCCGCACCGCTCTTGACTGAATTTGCAGTGAAAGACTACCACCGGCACACCCTTGGTCTTGCTGATAAGGTCATCGACACCAGACTGAAATTTCAAGGAGGGGAGATTGTATGACCCCTTGATGTTTCCTCCTTTCCAGTCACCGTCACGGACATCGACAACAAGATAGTCTGCACGAAATTTTTTAGTCGGACAGCAAAGCCTTGGTGGCAAGAACAACCTTGCCATGGTTTTTTGTCACTCTTGACAATGCTTGCCAATTCCTGCTTAGCGTTGAAAATCTGACCCAGCAAAAAGAATGAGTATTCGTACAGTACTGGTGATATGTGGTATACTGCGAGGGTCCATCTTCGAAGTGAGAGTTGCTACTCTAGAAGTGTGAGTACAGATGTGTCTGAGCATGAGCGCCAACTCCCCGGGTCCGAAGTCACCGCCTCGCGATGCCAATGTAACTATGTAAGTGGAAAACAGCGTCGGTATCTCGCTCGCTACAATATATCATGCTCTGCTATCGACGGCTGAGCGATCTGCCCTGTGATACATTCATTTTTTTGCGACCGGGTGGTCCAGGTGTCCGTCCCCTGGCAACCTCTCGCGGAGGACTGCCTCGGTCTTCTTCTAATCGTAAAGACTTGTCCAGCTCTTCTGGTGCATTTCTGTCGCCCTTTTCTCGTTTGACATCGAGGCTTTGTTTGCGGTTCTTTTGCCTACCCTGCTCAAGTTCAGGTTGCATGTTATGCTCCCGAGCACCAACTTGGATGACTTCTTCGCTGTCGAGCTTGAATGACACTCGCCTTCCCCGAGATTTACTTCGTCCTTGACTCCAAGCGCGTTTTCCTTCGAGTGGAGGAGACACTGAGGATCGAACTGGGGACGATGGAGGCAACTCAGAAGGAGGTACACTTGACGATGGCGTGTGGTAATGGCGTGCATCATGAAAGTGAGGAGGGTGATGAATGGGGGTACTGTATCCAGCGTGTGGAGGTAGAGGAGGATGCCACGGTTGTTCAGGATTAGACGTATATGCAGCGTAAGGAGGCATTGTGGCGGATATAAGGTAAGAAAGTTGATGCATCGCTTGCGCTAGAAGATACTGTGCCTGGTGAGCTTGCATGGGGTCTATAGGTGGTGGTGGATGAGCAGGAAGTGATAGGCCTGGCGTTCCTTGATCGGGGGAAGAGAAGATAGACGGTGGGTGAGAAGGATGTCGCTGAGAGTAAGGGTAGGTGATGGGAGTGCGTAGATCAGAAAGCAGGGGCCCGTTGGAATTGTGGTCGTGCGGGGTTTGTTGCACTGTCTCAGGCTCAAGAGATCTATAAGCTGGAACAGATAAGGTAGGCGGCTGGGGTTTGGATGCTGAAGAGAACGATAATGATGAGCGCGAAGGGCCCGCAACAGTAGGTTCGAACCGGACTAGGTTGGACACAAGGTAAGTACCTAGAAACATCTCCTTGAATGCAAACCCACCAGGAGTTGATACCTCCTCGTCCAAAGTCGGCTTGTGACAATCTGGTGGTGGAAACGTGGGGGAACTCTGAGAAGTTGATCTTCCATGGCTTCGTAAAGTACTTTTTGGCTTCGCTGTATGAACGTTTTGACGATACCAAGCTTAGATATGCGAGGCGATGCAGCAGATAAATGCCCACCTGGGGACTGTGTCAAGGGACTACCAGTTATCGAAGAAGATGCAATGCGCTTTCGTTTTCGACCCTGGGTCCCTACTCCGAGTGACTTGGGTGTCTTTTCGCGACAACTATCCTCTACTGGGGCCAGAATTTCCTTGCCTTTGCCCTTGTGCACCGGAGAAATGCGACCGACTACCTCTTGGTCTGACCTCCCATCGTCAGAAGTCATAGTGCTCGTCTCCTTTGAGACACACGACCTCCTTTTGTGAGTGAGGATGACCTCAGGTTTCCGAGCAACGAGGGGTGAGCGAGATCGATCACCAGACTTGAGCATCACCTCCGCCGATTTTATTTTCGAGTTGGAACGTGTCCGAGATTTAGACCTTCCACGCTCGCTATCAGGAGGGGACTGAAGTGGTTGTTGGACCTCTTTAGGCTGCGGAATGGGTAGAGGTGCGACGCGGGTGACGCGGGGAGGGTGAGTTAGTATTGCTTCAAATTCTTCGTCCGAGTCCGAGTCCGTGAGTTCTATCACTTCCCTTTCCACTTCATGCACACCCTGCTCAGACTCGTCTCGGGGAACAGGGTAGATAGCGGTAGATTCGTCGTGCGTCCAAACAGCGAGTTCGTCTTCCGAGTCGTCATCCGACGGTGGAACGCGAGTAGAAGGACGCGTAGGGGTAGTGTCGACTTCACCTTCTACAGGAGGCTCCACGCTTGCCACCTCTCGAGCTCGATTGGCAATGGCAGCCTCCCTTTTCTGTACTCGTTCTTCCAGTTCCTTTTTTAAAGCGGACAACTGTTCCGCCGACATATCATCGTCATCCTCTTCATCTCCCGCAAGTTCCCTCCTCTTCTCTTCTGCTTCCAGGAACTCTCTGAGGTCTTCCGCGTCCGTAGTGGCCGACAGAGGTGGCACCCCACGGAGTAGCTCTTTCTTCGAGATGGGAGCGTCGTCGTCGGTAGCAGTTTCGCTAGGAGGGAGTTCGTTGTCATCGTCGTCTTGCTCGCTGTCCTCCTGGTCTGCGTCGGGGTAATCTTGGTCACTGTCGGCTTGAGTAAAGTGACCAATATGATACTCCTTGGATGCACCCTCGACGGCGCCACGATCCTTTATGATAACGTAGCGATGCAGATCGATAATGTCGTCTTCGTCGAGCCGTTTATTGTACCGCTCAGCAAGTTGAGCCCACGTGTTGAGAACGCGGAGGGTGGATGCTCTGCGAGCGGAATTCACATCCGCGGAGGAGGTCGAATCATTCGACGTAGATGGAGCGGCGGATATGGACGAGGATGGCGTGCTTCTGAGACGAGGCCGCTTTGCGGGTGGGCGGTCGGGTGGTCCCACAGAGGGGGAGGCAGAGGGGGTCAACAGCGCTCGTTGAGGTTCGGTGAAGAAACGGCCGCGCGGAACATCACTCGGCGCCGTTGGAGGCATCGTTTGGGGTCGTCGGACGCGATGAGCAAGCCGCTGCTTTGACGCGGGTGGGCTTGTTGACCGGTCACGTTGTTCGCGTCAAGTTGGTCTTGCCAAAACAGGCATTGGCAACTGGCTCGGCCCATACAACTTTGAAGCATCGCAATAGTCATTGTCCGTGCTATGGTACTACTTTCTACCACGTATGGAATGGGTATAGTAGTGCCGTCTCCATCAGAGCGACACAAAACATTTGATACACGATCAAGTCGGTATGAAGATAACACCGCTGATACACCCTTATTAACAAGGCCAAAGTAACAGATACAGCTGAAACAAAAACAGAGACATCTGCCAACGGAGGTTAGGCGGGCATGTTATCGATGAATCTACTATCACTCACCACGTGGGTAAACATATCTAAAGGTCATCTTCGCAAATACTGGCAAATGCCGCAAAGTTGCCTATGCAGCTGATATGGTCGTTGTCGAGATGGCGCTTGAGAGCATCGCGTCTACTAAACTCCTTGCGGCAGCCTCCGATCATCGTCTCACCTTCCCAGACATAAGACTGGGCATCCACTGGGAGGTTATAATTCTCTGCGTCCTCTACAGGAACCCCGCAGCAAACCCATTGCGCTGGTCGCTGGAGACGAGTGTGAGTACGGATATGGCGTTTGAGATCCGGGGTGCGATGGTTGCGTTGTACCCATTTGCAGTAGGGGCAGGCCCAGGGGTTGTTCTTCGCCATCGGGGTCGCAGGATCAATGCCTGGGGTCGCCTGGACATTACGAGGGTGTGGGGAATAACGAAGCCGTTTGCGAGGGGCATTCTCAGCACTCCGTTTTTGCGGTGAAGCAACAGCGGTCCCGGGGGCGGAACGAGCGGATCTGTGCCGTTTTCTAGAGCCCAGAGTGGGTGACGGAACATATTCGTCTTCGGACCCATTTCCATCGCTCTCCGAATACGCGTCCTCGTTGGGGTCGTGAAGCACGACAGGTGAAGGATATCTCGCGGACGACTTTCGAGTAGAGCGAGCAGCACGATGGGATGGGATGGATGGAAGTGTGAGGATGCGCGCAGGCGGCGAGTCAGGCTCAACCGATGGTGTAGATCTCAACTGAGGAGAGGAAATCTCTTCGACGGATGGGATATATGGGGGATCTGTGGGCTCCGTCACGACTGTATAGTCATGAGGTTGGCTGCTAATCTATCAGACGCGTTGAACAAAGGGATGTATGAGAGGATACGAACAAGATCAAAGGTGAGCACGGGGCCGGATCGAATTCTGCGCAAGGCAAGTAAAGCGAGAGGGGCTCTGGATCGACATCAGAGTCCGAGTCGGAATCAAAGTGGCCATCGCTGGAGTCGTTGTCGAAAACAGGATCAGACAAGGGGGATCCGGATGAATAAGATGAGGCTGGGGAAGCCGATGAAATCGTGGACAAGGAGGGGGGGCTACGGACGGCGGGGACGTATGGCTCATCGGACTTATCGTCCGGGCTATACTGCGCAAGCCAGGCCATGTCGTCGTCGTCATCTTGGGCTCTGAGCTTTTCATACAGCTGTGCCATGGACTGGCGACGATACAGGGTAGAGGTCATGGCGGGGGAGATTCTGGAGATGAAAGGGGGAGGCGGACAAATAAATAGTTTCTGAGATCTCTTTCTTTCATGTCTTTGAGCCCGCGTTGCCGACCTCGTTTTTTGTTCTTTGTGGTAACTCCGACGTAGTACCCTCGACACATATCACATCGAGGCTGCCTTGTTGCAAGAGAACACCGCCAATTTGGCCGCGACGGGCCGACAGCTCGGCGCTACCCGTGAGAAATGTGACTCTGTAAAGTGGTCCAGCCACGTGCTTACCCAAGATTGGCCTCTTACACAGCCCCCCCTTTCAACTTCAAAGGAGGCGGCGATATCACGCCAGACTCACTCCAATTCCATTTGACAATATTGATGCTCGATTCCTGTGTACACAACTATATGTGCAAACATCCTGTCACCGCGGTCGACGCGACCGTATCAGTTTACCTTGTTGAATTCGCGGACCACGACTAACCGAGCCTGTCATGAGCACTTGCACCGGCAGAGGCTTCTTTACTCACCCTCGTATCTTCTTCTTTGGCCGAGGCTCATGAGAAAAGTCCTCTACAGGTATCTTTTGCCTATATTTCTCCATGGACCAGAGAATATATCTGTGGGACATGAGGTGAACGTAAACTAGGCCACAACGTTGCGCCTACCTTCGATCTTTCACAGCGACACCTGCCTTCTTCAAGTCATATCCTGAGGTGTGCCAGAACGCATCCCAACTATCTATGGTAACCTTTGTCTCTGCAGACCTTCCAATTGCGCTCAGGAAGGCTTGAGGAGTGGTAATATCACCTAGTCACTTCCGTCAGCACGCTCGGAGGTCGATTCTGTGAGTATGTACCTTGTGGAAGTGGTACAGGTCTGAGAGCAGCCTTGTTCTGAAATGACCTCGCGAACGTCTGGGCGACGCGCCGAAGCGAGGTCTGCAGGAAAAAGGACATTGCTATCGACACACTCGACTTACGATTTGAGCAAACCGGAAATTTCAATTTCAATTTCATCCCATACTAGTCACGTGATCGTCGTCTACCCTTGTCAGCACCTAGCTGTTCCATTGTAATACAACCGTATAGGGGAACCCTTTAGAATACAGGTGCATCTCTCAAAAACAACCTCGCTTCCTCCTTTTTGACCCACCGAGTGACCGAATTGGCAGCGTTGATCACCGCTGTCTTGGGTAATCTCGATGATAGTACAATGTAGAGCTCAAATGGTTGCGTTATCTAAAAAGTCCGTCGAAAATAGATCAGGGACTCGAAGTTGGAAGGCTCACCCATCCCATAACGATCTCTTTCTGTGTGCGAACATATTGTAGCTTCAGTGGCCCGCTTTGACCAGACTTGGCGTGAATGGCATCGTATACAACTTGATACATGGTAATAAGCCTGTCAGACGAATGAGCAGATTGATGTGTGCATGGTTGTGGGTAATACCTCCTCTTCTCCTCAGTTTCCTCGTAAGGATCCTCGAGAATCGGAAACGTGACTTGGACATGAGGTCTGGATTTGTATATAAAGTGTCGTAATCCCGGGATTCCAAGCTGAGACACCGAGTATTGGGCTTGTCCTGAATTTATCACGTCCGATATCGAGTCGAGGAGACCGCTGCTATTCAGTTTCTGTAAGGCATGGTTTCGATTTAAGAAAAGAACCTCGAGAATGTAGTAAATCACAAACTTCAGTGACAGCGTCACACCACCCTCGCACCGTCTCAAAGTCTCCCCCTCCGCTAATGCATACGAGACCGATACCTGCATCCAACTGGCCTGCCTGTTGAGAGGGATCCGCTGGATGACCTTGCCTATCATCTAAGACGCCCGAGTCAGTGTTCGAAACCACGGTTTCGTTATGTTCAGGTTTGCGTAAGAATGTTACATAGGCATTTACAAAGCCTGTGGGATTGAACTTGGGGAGGCATACAGGGATCCACGAGGCTGCCGCGGGGGAATTGAATATAGAGGGGGAGTGAATCGTGTTGACAATGATGTGGATGTCTAGTAGAGAAGTTCATAAGTCGGAGGGCATGAAACATCACCGGACACCAACCCGTAGGGTGTATAGAGTGCTTCTTTGGTCGCACGAGAGTAACCACGCGCCCTTGAGCGACAAGAATAATGTAAAGGGTATCCTGGTGGTTCATGAGTGCCGACGCCTTTTCTTCATTCGTTTACATACCTTCATTTTCGTTATAGGGACCAGCGCGTCGGCAACTCGGGACCGCAGACTCGGATCTAATTGGAGACAGTGTAACGAGGATGTCGCCATCGCAAAGTCAAGTTCCAGCCGCTTAAGCAGGGTGAATAAGAAAGGTTCTGTGCCTGTGAAAGAGATTTGACATTCAACTTTATACAACAAGATGATGGATTGAGACCATTCAACAACCGACGCAAATCAAAGTTTGTTCGTCGTTCAAATATCCGCCGCAGCTGAGATGCTGTGACGATGCTTAATATTTGAAGATGCAGATATTCTAGATGAGATCGAGTCTTGCTTTGATCAGCTCGATCAGATACCCAAACACCACAGAACGTTGGCATCGTACTCACCACTGACTCTGGTTCACCCCACGTGGATGCGCACACGTAGTAGATTGGTGGCCGAAGGAGGAATGTGATGGTCAACGGGCCAGCGTTGATACACCGCAGTTTGTCCCCGTCGTCAATGAATACGGAAACTAGAGCTTGGATGATGCCCATGGTAGAAGAGAGTTCATCTTCATTTCCGGATCCGCTAAGAGTGTATTGAAAAGATTCATTCGCCATGTCAGGAGGGGGCGACGTACCTGATGAACACGGGCTTTCCGGCATCGGTCAAAATAAAATATTCTCTCTGTTTGAATGGTCCTCGCGCGCCATCTTGAGATTGCAACAGATGTCAGTTGAAAAGTCGACGATAGATTTGAATGACAGACCGACAGTGGACGGGATCTCGGTGAGGACAGCAGCCATGGATTTGAGCGAGTGGTGATCTGGGACATGTTTAGATGGGGACACTTGCAAGACCAGAGAGAGAGAGAGACCTGCGTGTTCCTTCTTGCTGAGGGTACGTCTTAACTGATCACGGAGACTCTTCCTGGATTGCTCGTCGGGGATGTCATGTATCTGGCCGACGGCTGTGGTCTCTTCGCCGGTCGTTGTTTCCACCTCTGCATCGACGTCGTGCACTAGAATACCATCGCTGATATCAAGATTAATCACTGACGATGAGGAGCTCTCGAGGCCGGTCGCTGGGTGCATGTAAGGGGAGGCGGGACCATGGCTCTGGAGTGTGGGTACGGATGGAGTGTGTCTCGGAGCGGGGGGTATTACAAGACGAGATGGCGACCTGGGCAAAGGCGTGCCGCTTCTGGACGGCGTCGAGGAACTCTGTGGAGTGTCACCCATGTGGATGCTCCTGACCTCGAGGCGATTCAAATACAAACACAAATATTTCCTACTAGACAAGCTGCCGTCCTTGTACCCACATCCTTACTCGGTTTCGTGCATCCCCCATGCACCACCACTTTTCAATCATGTCCATCGTGAGCCCACTGTCCAAGTCAAAGAAATCGAGTGCGCCAACACCCGCTTGTCTCTCCCAGTCAAAGACAGAAACTAGACCACATTCAGTTTCCATCGCACATGAACCAACCACACACTTACTTTGCTGAGCATCGAGAGACGCCCCAACTCTAAACTCCCCGCAGTTTTCGAGACCCAGCGCCAGCGCACCACCGCGTGTTGCAAGGAAAAGGGACTCTTTCCATTCAACGGCAAGTGACCTTACTTCCCCGCCCGTCGCATCCCTAGATCCGGATTCGAGTGCGCGAGCTCCTTCGCGCACCCGGGAGGTTGCCACAGCGTGCCTCATGCTGTTCAGTATGTCAATACTGTATCCTCCTGCAACATCCGTGCCGAGGCCAACTAATACTCCCTTGTCCAGAGCTTCCCGTAAAGGGAAGGGCTTCTCTGAAAAGTACACATTGGACAAGGGACAATGAGCTACCGCCGTCTGGTTCGCTACGAGTTCGTCGAGCTCCTCCAAAGTCAGAAACGTGCAATGTGCCTGAATCGTGCCTCTTTTCAAAAGGTCGTGCTAGGATCTCCGGATGAGTATGGGCGATCCGAGGAAGGCGGTACTACCTTTTTGAAAACTTGGATATCCTCGATCTGATGGTCATCCCTTACCCATTTTGCCTCCCCGAACGATTCAGCCAAATGGCTCTGGATACGCGTCGATTCCCTTTTGGAAAGCTCGCCGAGCTTCGCAAGCAACTCGTTGGAACACGTGGGCACAAACCTGGGGGTGACGACGGGTTCCACCAAACGCAGGTGTGGAGCGAGTGTTGCCGTGGAAGCTCGGCATCTGTGTATAAACTCTTCGGCGGATTTACACGACTCCTCGACACTAGACTCTTGATACGTCGGCCGTGATGACTTATCCATGGACAGCTTGCCGACGAACGCGCGCACACCTGCGGTCTGCATCTCCTGAGCGAGGATAAGGCTGCGAAAGTTGGGTGCAATGAAGAATCAGAGGGTACTCCACCACTTACTTTGTCTCCGTCTTGATTGTACCGAACAGCAGAACAGCGCCGGTCCCAACTTCTATCAAGCGCTGCGCAAGGCGACGGTACACCTTGGTGGCAAGCCGTGGATTTTGGTCAAGGCCTTCCTCAGCTTTATATGCATAATTATCGAGCCATTCCATGAGTGGGAGGTCAAGACCGGTTCCCTGGTACATGAACTGGGGGGCATGAAGATGGAGATCGCAGAAGGTGGGGAATAGGAAGCTCCCCGCAGGGATGATCTTGACAGAAGATTCATATTGATGGATGTATTCCTGTGAGGATTCTGAGGAAGATGGTGAGAGGTGAATGATAATACCGCAATCATCGGCCACTGAACAAGCTGGCGTCAAAGCGAGGAGAATGTTCGGGCATTCTACATACAGAGGAGATGGTCCTGTAGAATCTCCATCTTCCCTAGAGCTGGACAATGCACGAGAGTTCCCCGCAATGCAAGTGCTGCGGGCGTCATTTGTGATAGTACAAGTCAAGTCTTAAGATCAGATCCTACTAGTACTAGTACAGCCCAATCCCCACGCGCATCATTTCATCTTACTGCATCTAACGTCCAAACACATGCGGAGGCCGCTTTCAAAATGATTGGCCCAACTTCACAGATCCACGATGTTACATGCATTGTTCCGCAACCAATCTATCGTCACATCCTCCAAATGATCGTCAAAATCTCCAAACTTTTGGTGCATGTGGTTATCCCGGACAACTGATACCGCAACTGAAGGTGATTTGGGATTCGCCAATGTGACTCGGGCACCTGGCGTGAACGCTGGCGGTTGGAAAGCTTGTGGGCGCCACGTCGTCAGGCCAGATTGCGGAAGATATGGCTCGAGAAATGATAAATGAGGGAAACAATGCCGCAGAGAGGTGGATGAAACTTACAATTAACGCCGCTTCGCCGGATCCTAGTGAATCGCCATCCACCTTGGAACACAGTGAGATGGGAGACATGACATGGAAACGCATCTTTACCACAAAGGCAATCGCATCGTCGAACTGGCTTCGGATCTGCTCTGCGACGCGTTCCCCCACTGGTGCGAGAGCCGTGTCATCAAGCCTCTCGCAAGCCTGGTAATATCCGACTAGGGAAAGATTGAGAGATTCCGCATGTCCTTTTGCCTGTAGAAAGTATAGCCAAGGCAGAGATGGGTCAACCGAGTAAGGCACACACTAGGTCAAGGCCGATCTCCATCATGGGGCTGAGGCTAGTCCAGTGATGGAGAAGCGGAACCACGTCTTGGATGACGACAACATCCGAGGTTAGTTTCCCGAGCAGCACCCCGTTCACTTGCTTATGCGGATGTTTGGCGGCGTGGAGGAAAATCTTGACATAGGCTTTGTGAAGAATCGAGTAGGAAACCATCGCTGCAGACGGATAGCCTTTGGTCAGTGCGTGAGAAGGACCTTACGCGCGGCTCTGTCACGGTTCTCCACCTTTTCTCCCCATCTACAATGAGCTCCCTGGACCAAGTATTCACTCTCATCTCCGCCCTTTCTCTTCTAGGAGTTGCTGGTATTGGCGTCATTGCAACCGCTGGTGCTAATGCTCTGCTCCCAAAAAATGCGCGATGGCAAGACAAGTTCGCGTTCATTTGGTTGGTGAGTGGAGAACACATTATCCAAGGGACCTTGCATGAATTGCCATTGTCAAGGCCTTTGATGCAATGATACACTTTTCGTTCGAGGGTTCCTTCCTTTATCTTTCCACCTTTGGCAGATCGGTAAATACCAGCACGGGTTTCTTTGCGGATCTTTGTGAGTACCTACGCTGCACATGACGACGCGTAATGACCGCCTATCAGGGAAGGAGTATACCCTGGCAGACGCCCGCTGGGGTGTTTCGGACCCAACGGTCGTATCTCTTGAAATATTGACCGTCCTCGGTGCTGGACCGCTTTGCTGCTATATTCTCAACCAGATTATCAAGAACGATCCTTCCCGTCATTACTGGGTCATCGTACTGTGTACCGCGGAGTTGTACGGAGGGTAGGTCGTTTGCCACACTTGACGCCCCGCGCACAAGCTGAGATGTTGGGTAACCTAGATGGATGACATTCTGCCCCGAATGGTTGACCGGAAGTCCCAGCTTGAACATCTCCAACCCACTTCATCTTTGGGTATACCTTGTGGTAAGACCGTTTCCCAATAAGATGTCTATAGGTGGACTCACGTAACCCTACCTTGGACACCAGTTTATGAACATGCTGTAAGTGGACACTGCTATTTCAAGGTTGCATGGTTGGTAATGATGTCGATGACAGTTGGGTCGTTATTCCCCTTTGGCTGATGTGGGATTCGTATGGACACATTGCTGGATCATTGCGGCAGGCTCAAGCTAGTGCGCAAGCGAAGAAAGACTAGCGAATATCCTGTGTCATGTCCGTACAGCAAGCGTAGTGATCAAAGTATTTTTGATGTCCCAACGTATACTAGTCGTGTTCGAGATACAAACACCACAGATTGTTGAAAGCGCTATCTAAAATTATAAGTGTCTTTTGGTCCAAACGTGAGCTAGTAATGTCCATATAATGTCCAAAGAAGATTGTACACGAGTGGCATATCGACTCGTTTAATGGAAAGAACGAAACTGCGTCAAGCAAGTCAAGTAAATGGGTAATGCGAGTCCAATTGCTCGGTGGCAGGTTGCCTAGTATGATGCCGCGGACGGGCTAGAAGCATTGGGCATAATAGTGAAGGCCGGAGACGCATTTCCGGAATCACCAATCACTTTGAAATGCGTGAGGATAAAGAAGAATGATAGAATGCCGAGTACTTGCCGACGATGATGTAGTCTGCGCGAAAGGTTGTGTTTGGTGGGATTGTGACTGCGACTGATCCTTGCATGATTGGGACCTGGGACGCCAATGGGTGTCCTGACGCACCCGTCAGGAAATGAACGCATCATCTAAAGGTGAGTGACTTACTGTAATCCAAGTTCTCGGAATTATTGGCCGCGTAGCCGAGTACCATGACAAGGGTATAGTTTTGAGCGGCCTGGGGAACGCTACTGGTCACCCAAGAGACGGTATACTGGTTGCCGGCGATCCAGACGTCGCCGTTGGCGGGAGAGGTGATAGTGGGTGCATAGGCAAGGAGTTCAGCTGGCTTGACAGGGACAGCGCCAACAAGGTAGCAAATACCCAAGAAAAGGACGGAGAATAAAGAGCTAAGCATGACAGTTGTGGGACTTTAAGGTCGTTAAAGGAGTGGATCAACGCTGGGTTGCGGGAAAAGCTAAAAATGAGGAGGACGGTGAGAAGGAGGGCACTTTATATTGCGCGCCCACCCCGGCTTGTTCCTGTTTGGTGTGGTCCATGCAGTGCACTTCAGTCCACGTTTGACCGCCAAGACAGGGCATGGATGATCCGTCGTATCTGCACTCCATCCTAGAAACAATCTCAGACGACGGAATAAACACTCGCACTCTCCTCGACGCCTACTCCACCTTTGTCAACCGCATCCGAGCAGAGAGTCATCGCCTCCAAGCTTGCGACTTTCTACCTCCTGCCCTCGATCCCCTCCGCATTCACAAGGATGGCTTTATCCGGGCGTTGCGACGCGATGTTCGGCTAGCTCACTTTGACCCCTTCTCGCGCCCATCTTTGGGCGAACTAATTCACACCGACGCAAAGCAATATGCCAGAGATTCCTCCTCGTTATGCCACCATGCTCTCTGTGTCCTCGCGACAATACTTCGTTTCCCCGTCTTCCACATTGCATTCCCCGGTTGGTTCCGCTCGGTCTCACTGTGCGCGCACACAACTCACGTTACACAGAACACGATCTTTCATCGCTGTTCGGTGACGTGCTAGATATCGCTCTTGCAGACCAACTCCCCGTCCTCAACGAAGCAAAGACTTACTCTCTATCGCTTTGGGCCTTGGGTTGCCATCGTCTCCCTCTTGGTGTTCTCGGTTGTCGCCGAGATGACGTTTGTTCGGCTATTCAACGGAGTTTGGATGGTGCAAGACAACCAGGTAACACCGTCCTTGACGGTCTCAAAGTAGGTCTCTGTACTTTGCTCTTTCTCCCCTCTCACATTGTCCTAGGCTATTTCGCATACAATAGATCGCGATCCCTCGGCATTTCTTGATCTTCTCTTCCCGTTGCTTCCTCACGTGATAACAAACCTAAATTGCAAATCTTTGGAGCATCACTTGCATGCTTCCCTTGCTTTGGGGAAATTTGCAAATGCACTCGTGCATCACACCGAACTCTCCTTGACGAAATGGCAATCGCTATCCGATCTCATCACGTCCTTTTTGGAATCTTGCTGCGACGAATCTCAGGTGACTCCTGGGACCACGAGCTTCCTAGGCACGGTCCGTGCTGCTTATTCGCCCGAGTCACATGCACGTCATCCAGTTGCTCCGGCATGGATACTTGCTATTCTCGCCTCCTTGATTGTCCTCTGTGGTCCCACTTTGTATAGGAAACCCACGGTTCTACAATTCATCCTCCAATCACTCGCCATGGCTCTTACCCACAAACGATCCGTTGTACGAGCTCTTCATCCGCACGTTTGGAGATGTTTCGTTTGGACTTTTAGTCAAATGCTCTTTAGCTCTGAGAATGTAGAGCCCGCGTTGATTTCCTCGGCTTTTCATGTGATCAAGCAAGAGGTCAGCGGAGGCATCGGTGTCGCGCTTGCCACTGTTCTTTTATCCGACCGCATGTCAGTGACCCGGTCTAACGAGCGTGGCGACAGGGTATCTCAAGCCCTCTTAGTCATCAACGCGATGGTTCGAACAGAGTGCAAGCACACACGTCGAGAGGCATTCATGTTTCTTCAAGCTATTACCAACGATGCTCAAGTTAGACAACAAATCTTACACAACATGTATGAAATGCCCGCCTCGGGCTTGCTCAACGGAGCCATCATCCGTGCCGAGTGGGACAGTCTCCCATTAATCATCAACTCTATCCCTCAGGTTCCGGTTTCCGTGCGTTGGCCGGAGGAGACAGAGATTGCTCGACACTATAAGACATTGTTGGCAATATGGAAGCATTTCGCAAGCAAAGCAGACAGAAAACACCTGGACGTAGGTCCGCTTATCGCTTATATGCTTCGTATATTGAGTACTTGCCTTATTCAAGTCGGGTCTCGTTGATGTGTGGCTGTCCATCTTGCTTGCGTGCTCACATCAACTCGAATGTGGACAGCATGCTACAGCAACAGAAATGTTGAGACACACAACCGCGATAGTCGTCGAGTTTTTACCGGTAATGGCCTTTGGGGACTGTCAGCCAGATTGGGGATCTTGGAATGTCCATGATCAACTATGCAGTCTCACATTCATAAACCAATTGTGGTCTGCGATGCGAAGAGCATTCGTTACCCTTGAACTCGCGGAGGTCGCTGAGCCTATCCTTATCTCAATTCTAAAGTATGCCTTTCACGTTCTTGATCCCGGTGTTCGGGTACTGTGGGGCAAACTCTGCGCCAATCTCATGACGACAGCTCCGCCTTCGTTTCTACGTGACATGCACAATCTCTCAACGTCTCAATTGGTCATTCGCACCCAACGTGAACTGTGGGGAGTCGTTGCAACATCGCTGTCCTCTTCTGAGCTCGATCTCGACTGGAAGCAACTTGTCAAATTTCTCGGCATCCCAGTTTGGTATATCGTATTCTTATGTTCAAGAGCTTGGTACTGATGTAGACCAGCACCTGGGTTCTCTCCGAGCCCGAGTTAGAAGCATGGAAGGCATTGCTTCGGATTGCGATCACAATATCAGGGGATTCTGCCGTGGTAATTGAACACGTTGTCTCACAGTATCTTCAAGGAAAAGAAGTTGAAACTTGGTATTTATTTGTTTAACATCCTCTGACCATAATTTATGAATTTTCAAAGGGCCTCGATTATAGCCGTACTCGGTTTCCTTTTGACTTGTACTCGTGATCACGGCAATTCTCCAACTGACGATCTTCTGTTCATGGTTGACGTCTGCTTGACTGTCGACTACAGCCGAGCATGTCACTCTCCAGAAGCGCTGACGTACTCGCTTCAGCTTCTCAGTGTTGTCCGCCATGTGATAGTTTCGGCCCCAAGCAACGTGATGCACATTCTCTGTGCCCTTTCCAGTGGCCTCTGTCTTTGGATCGAAGACCATACTGAGGTCATGTCCGACGATGAGTTTAATTCTGTGGTATGATTTCTCCCCGTTGATCTACTGGCTCACTGACCTTCTTCCAGGCCGTCACCTTGTATTGCGAAGCCCTCAAGGCCCTTGAGCTCCTTCCCTTGTCGATCCAGTCTCTCCAAAACATGGAAAACTTTCTTGCGTCTGCTTTTTCTCGCATCCCAACGCCGGCTATAGCCCCGTTTGCTTTCGAAAAATTTTGGAGGGCAACCTACCATGGTCGGAGCCAATTTTACCATAATCTTCCTCCAAAGATCAAGTCTTGTCTGTCTTGTTTTGTGGCCGCTTACGGAGGCGACCTTGCCGATGGATTGTCCTTGGCCACTGAATTGCAATCGCAGAGTATCGTGAGATGATTCCTTTGCAAGTCTCACCGCAAATACCGATGGTTTTCGTTTGAAGACCAATGACTCCCAAGTTCAGTCTCCTAGTCATCAACAACAAGATCCAGGTGAATCCGGTCTTCCGGTTAACACATCGTCAACATCAATAAATGGTGCAGCCTGGACAGAAGTGGAGGTTGCACCGCGCGAATACCAGCACGTATTTGCTAGCGAAGCCGATACCACCTTTGTTATACCTTCTCCTGATGACGATGCGCTTCAACCGACCGTTCTGCGCCAGCTCCAGGGGTACACCAGCCGAATGAGTACATCCTCCATAGATGGCTCGGAACGATCGATGACCACTGCTCGAATGCTTCTATCGCCAATTTTAGCTGCTAGTGGCGCGATGCCGAAGTCTCAGTCTCCCGAAAATATTCATTCAGTCACTTCCTACGTGCGGCGCCAAAAACGGAAGCTTGCAGATCGTGGTAATTTCGTTTGATGGCCGTCGGTTGAAAACGAGGTTGATCCATCTCCTCAGATGATGCACTCCAGAGGCGAAGTCGAACATCGCGGGGTACCCTTCGCTCTGTGCGCAAGCTGGAATCAGAACCCGCCACTCGCGATGTGACGCCCGTTGATGTCCCACGGACGAATTCTGTCCCACTGAAGAAAAGGAAGGTGTTCGGCGGTGTACAAGTGCCTACTTTCCGCGAGATCTCTCGTCGGAAAATGGTACAGAGAACAGAAACAAGCAAGAACACCATCGACGGACCGGGCCTGGTGTCCGCCCCCAGATCACCTTCGTCACGTAGCGCATGGAGAACACCGCGGTCCACCTTGGCCTCATCTATTGGCTCTGACGAAGATGACCTCGACTGGGAAGACTTTCGTCTCGATGGCACATCATCGGGCAAGTGCAATTTTTGCATCGAATTAAACACGCATTTACCTCCTCTACTTTTCTAAGAAGTCGACGTTGACCAATCTCTTGTGGATGCTTGTCCCAGCACTCCGCCACGCGCTCAGGCACTTGCGCCACACGGTACGACAGAATCTCGTCGCGCCACTCACCTCACTCAACGAAACTATTAGACTCCGATGATCTTCCCTCTGGATCGAATCCGCGAAAGGTCATGTCGCAAAGCGAGAGCTCTCCGTCAGCTCCCCCTCGTCCATCGTTACGAAGAGCCAAGACGACGTCAGCAAGGCTTGACGCCTTGCGGGATGTTTATTCTTCCGTCGCGAATGGCGCGTCTCAGATACCCTTGCCCGAGCTTTTGCAGGCGACAAAACTGGTCCACCAAATTGGTGCAGTGTTGACCGAGCAAATGGGCAAGAAAATGGGTGACCCAAAATGACATTCGCTTCCTATCATCCAAGTAATGATACATTACATCCATAATCTTCGCATCCCTCTCGAGTAAATGTTATGATGTGATCTGTAGAGTGGGGTCAATGCTAGAATCACGAGACTGCCTTTCTGTTTACCTCCTAGTACTCGAGTTGCAAAACCTGCCTCGCAATAACAACTGGGAAACCTGTTTAGATTAGAACAACACAAGATATGCATCTCTCACTAGTAATCTGTTTTGATCCATTAGCAAAGCGGGAACGCTGAGCGAGCCCCGTACCGTTGAGACTTACAGAGCCATTTACGTTTGAAGACCTCGATCTCTCCTGCTCCATGGGGTCCATTCATTACAGTGGGATGTTCCGCTTTCAGCGCTGGCACGACGACAGTCTCAAATTGGTCTATGAAACGTCTTCTCCATTCGCGTAGTGTGCGTGCATAATGAGGACCAATGTTGCACACCGAGTCCACAACGAGCCGGCCAGACGACCCTGCTTCCATTGTCCGCAGGAGCATCGTAACACTGGGAATGGCTCCTCCCGGAAAGACTTCGCGCGCATCAATGGAGAAAATTCATTTGTAGTATATGATACGCACTCTAAATGAATGCCGTGTCTCGTGAGCAAGGTCAACAAGAGCCTCAATTCAAAACACGTACCCATTTCTGAATGAAATCGATCTCTCGAATATACCTTTCAAAACCTAAGCAAGATACATATGAGGGTGCTTGGTCAGGATGTCGCCAGGGGCGCAGAACGTACGAGCCTCTGGGATGGTGATGACTTGCACCACTCCAACACCCCCTTGTTTCTTCATCGCCCAGTCCACTACGCGCCAATATTCTGTCAAGAATTCTGTACCGACGTTTTCTATCATTTCGATGCTGATGACCCTGTCGAAAGACGACTGCCAGGAACTAGGCATCGCGCGATAATCCATGAGGTGTACCGTGATCCTATGTTCAAGACCGGCCTCTTTGATCCGAGCTTGGGCCAGACTTTGCTGCTGAATAGAAAGCGTGAGCGTGTCGATCGTCGTGTTATGAAAGCGATGAGCGATGAGAATCGCCATTGAACCCCAGCCCGAACCAATTTCAAGGACTTTTTGACCAGAAGAAATTTTGGCTCTTGCGATAATATAGTTTAATTTTCGTATCTGGGCGTCGTGTAGTTCATCCTGGGCATCGGACAAGGTAGAGGAACGCGTCTCCTCGTTTAAAGAAGGCGATGCCTGTCCACCGCTCTTTACTGATGGGCGTTGATCTCGACCTTCAGCGGCCAGGTCGGCGTCGAGATCCTCAAAGATGGCGCACGAATACGTCATGTCCTTGGAGAGGAACCCTTCCGGATATGACTAAGTAAACAATAACGATCAGTCAGATTCCCGTCCTACCTGCAAACATTGCGTTGGAGATGTCATAATGTGCTGAAATATTTGATCGCGAGTTGCTCAGGGAGTTGAGGAACCGCCAAGACGTCAGCCTCTGTGGTATACGGAGCAGGTATGATGCACACGAGTCCATTTCAGACAAGTTTTGGCGGTTGAGAATGAATATCTGGGAAAGGTTCAATATACTGGCTTGTAATATTTGGTGCTAGATGTACCTTGAAGAGAGAAACTAGGTCGTCGCATTCAACTTCACCGTACATATACGCTTCCGCAAAACCCAGGTCCGCCATGGCAAAGAGTCTGAGCCAGAATACATCCTTGATGACACGCAACTCTGCCTTCAGGAGTTCATCGCGGGAGCTCGGGACATCCGAGTCTGTGTTCTGCACGGGAAATTGATGAACGTCTTCGAGGGTAATGATGCGCAGACTGCCTCGAACAATTCTCTGCATGAGTCTAGCGACAAGAGAGGTGAATTAGTTTATAAAGAACAGGCGTCAACGGCGTGTTCGGTATATCTACTCACGACAAGACCGCGGTTCTTGCGAGTCCTGCTAGCGGGGTCCGACCACACTGGAAGACTCGTTCCATGAGACTTGTCCAGGCATCGTCAACCCAAGCAACCAGTGAATTGGTCGGCTCGGAGGTGGGCATAGTAGTAGGGAAGGGGGGCAAGACTAAGTTGAAGCAAGAGAACCCCCTTAAAGATGAAATTGTGTCCACGATCCAATCTTCGATTGCACCACCACCATCGATTCATCAAAGAACCAGGCACTCGATCTTGACGCGGATGATGCAAACTTCTATTTCTTCCTCTCCGCCCTGCACGTGAGATCCGAGTCGACTGACCTAATTGCTCAAAGAGCCACGTAGCGTCCTCCACGTATTCCAGCCTGAGAAGCATAGGGTACAGAGTATGTATGGTTAGTAAAAGAAATCCAACGAAAGAACTATCAGGACGGTCCAAACCATTCGGCTGCGTGCGGCTTTATTGGGACCAATCCACGTCAACAATATTGCGAAAAGCATTCCATCGCGGGCAGCGTATTTTTGAGAGGTTACACCAAAAGGTAGAATACTGAACGGATATCATTCAGTATTGCAAGCGGTATATGTACTACTTACGGGTCCTAGGTAAGCCATCATGCTGACTCTTACAACACTTCAGCCTGAGTGCTGTCAGCATCAAGTTTTCGTGAACCACGGAGGGCCCGGGAGGAAGATGGACTAACACCTCCGAGTCTGTAGTTAGTTGAACATTCAAGTTGTAGTGGCGTTCAAGTTGCCGAATCCGAGAAGTCTTTCATATTTAACGAAAATGAGTGCACCGTGACTGCTTTGTATTGGCACTGATTTTACGACCAACCATGACGAAAACTGTGTTGTAGATTCAGAAGCTTACAATTTTCTTTCGCAGGCGTGACAATATTTTAATTTTTAATTATTAATCATGTTCTATCCCTATCCTTGAATTGATGTGACGGTTATGAACACAATCGTGCAGAGATAATACAAATGGTAACAATGCAGGTAGATATTAAAGCGAAGAGATGCAAAGTCGACTACCTAGAAAGTGCTTGCGCAAGAAGCCCAAAGCGTTGCTGGCGTCGAGCAACCAGGTCTCTTGATGGGCTGGATGAGGGCGCATCGTCACTTGAGGTATCGTAATCAGGAGTCATATGTCGTCGTGGAGCGGGAGAAGCCAGGTGACGAGGAGATACTTGTCCCAGATGGGGGTCATCGTCTGAGCCTTCCGATTCAATTCGGCTACCGGTGCCCGTGAGCATGATCGAATCATCTGCAAACGATGCTTAGGCGAGCGCATCCGATTTCAACGTTCAGCTACTCACCACTCCCCGCAATCACAGTCTCTTCCAGTGCGATCAATGAGGGAGACGGACTCATGTTGACGTCATCCCAAAGCTTCAATCGTTTCCTCCGTTGCGCCATCGTGTCGTCACCAAAGGAATCATGGAGCTTTGACATTGAAGACGAGCGGCGGAGACCAGGGGATGCCGTAGCGGCACTGACAGATTCGGTGCTAGCTCTCCTGTGCATGATACGTTGCCGACGTTGGATGTCTGCCAGTGACGGAACAACAACAGCTTCCATAATAATTCGCTGTCGTTTCCGCTTTCGGGAGTTCGTGCTAATTAGGCAGATCTCGTTTGGCGCCGGGAGTTGTTCATAGTGGACTTGGACCTTTCTTGCCGGCGAAGAGAGAGCAGCTTCTACCATGAGCTCATCTTCCAGGTCGTTGTCATTGGCTGAGGGGAACTCTATGGAGGAACGGATGAATGACGTTCGTCCTTTTTTAGTTGGGCTTTCTTGAGGCGATTCATCGATCATTTGACGTTTACCGAGGATAGACGAAGGTTTAGTCTTGCTTGGCGTAGAGTATGTCCCGTCGACAACAGGCAATATGGGTAGAGGCGAAACATTTTCTTTGTTGCCAAAACCACGTCCTTTGCCAGGGGAAAGGCTCAAACGAACCTTGCATGCCGACCGTGGCGTTGTTGGAGTTGCGGGATAAACAGGGAGGGTCCCGGCGGGCGGTTTGAGCAAAAGGGACTGGAAGGTCTCCGGAGTGCTCATTGGTTTGTGCGGACGAGGCGGGGTGGTGACACGAGAAAATCGTGAACCAGTAATAGGGGTAGACGGTTCCCTGACAGCACGGGCGGGAGGTGGGGAAAGGCTTCCACTCGGACTGGTCAATGATGCTTTGGGATCCGCGAACGGAGTGAAAAGCGCAGGCCCGAGGCGGCCAATAAACGGTGATGACGCTCTCTTCTCTTCCAAAGCCTGCGTAGTTCGTACGCTACACAGTGAGCTGGACCTCGGCGACGGAGGTGGCGTACGCAAAAGATCTTCCGAATCATCGTCTGCTGATGAATGCGCGCACACTGTAGCATCTTCGAGTTCTTCGGTATCGCTGGAGGGCTCGGTGTCGACTTCCACGTGGTCCTCTTCACCAGGCAGGAGACAAATTCGAAGATCCTCGAACCAACCACCTTCTGGTTCTTCCATGTCTTCAAAAGTCTCAGTCCAGAATTCGGTAAATGCTTCTCTAGCGACCCTGGGTTTGTCATCCCGGCCAATGAAGACAGATTGGAGGAGAGGTGACAGTGTCTCGAGGACCCTGTGGGTACGAGGGAGTTCTTGAATACCCAACAAGGCAGTCTGATAAAGAGGCAATACATCTAGCGCGTATTCATCTCGCGTAAAAACTCGATATTCGTCGGATAACCAAGCACCGACACCGTCCTGAGTGGCTTCCAGTAGATTGAGCCGTAAGTCCACAGGACATGCATCGATGGCGCGCGTGAGGGATGCGATGAGCCACATGGATGGCTTCAAGTTGCGTGGTTCCGGGGGATATGTAGAAAGTAGGGTGTCGTTGACAAGTTCAAAAACGTGGCTGGGAAGCTCTCTTATGTCGTCCATTTCACAATGTGATAAGAGGAGGTCGGCGACCCGAGTCGAAGAAGCGAAGGCTGGACAAGGGGATCGTGCTACCACGCTGGCAACATGATCCAACACCACCATCGCGTCCGTACCATTATCGTTCGCCTTGTTCATTGTATGTCTGAGGAATCCATCCCATACGCTGAATTCATCATTGCTGAGTTCCCAAGCACTACGGTTGCTGTCGGTCATTGATAAATGGTACAACAGACAGATGACCAGAGAACGTACTCAAATGGTACCCCAAGAAGAATTGTTGCACCCTCCCACGACGCCTCGCGGTCCGCGGTCCATGTTTCTACGAAGATACTCCATACTAGACTCCGCACTCCAGGTTCATAGGCCCTAGTGGCATAAGATCGCGACCTCTTCGCCCAGAATTTCTTTAGGTCTTCGACATCACAGACAACTAGGGTCTCTGAGCATAACTTAGCCCACTCCTCCCTTGCAGTATCGGGAGCATCAGTCTCCCGGACAAGATCGGATTCCTCCTCGACGAGGCACTCCAGTAGCTTTGTACCACCAGCATGAAGCAGATTACTTGGAAAGATGGTTCGCATGCATGCCCAAAGTTCTCTGACCGCGCCGAGTTTCATTGCAGAATTGGACCGCACTGAAATGTTTTTAGTTCCCTTGGAGTGCAAACCAATCTTTGACGAAACAGGACGAGCGATCTGAGAGAGATCTAGTTGTGAATCACAGAGGATCTCCGCGAGAATGCTGGCAGATTTAGAGGCGAATCCGATGATACCATCATGGTCGTCAATATCTGAACACCAGAAAATTAATAAAATAGTGTAGGGATATCAATGAGTGGTTACCGACCGAGAAGGACGGTCACATTGGACTTCATTAAACCATCCCAAGTTGCGAGCGTCTCGGTCTAACCCTATTCGTGAGCGATGAATTGTACAAACTAATGAATCTTACTGGTAAAGAGCGGTCATCAGATAACTTCAAACAACCCAGGGTAGCTCTCCAGATCTCTATCAATTCATTGAATACCCAATCCCTGGACAATTGATCACGGGTCAACGGTCGAATATCGTTCACTTGCGGACATTCATCAAATATCGGTTTCACGGCAGTAGAGAGCGTCTTGTAGTCGGCAGTTAGCAACCCAGGATTCGAGGAAAATAGCGAATGGGGTAACAACTTGTTTATAGACCAAGGTCTGCCAGTATTCTCGTAGTCGACGAGAATCTTTGCAATGTCAATAGCATCCAGAGTGGTTTGGCCACCTTTGTTAATCATGGCCTTGACAAGTCGTAGAGCCTTCCTTAATCGATCTTCATCGTCCCAGTCGTCTCCAAGGAGGGCTGCAACAGTCGAGACACCTGTCCCCATGTCAACCACAGATTTGACCAACTTCCAATAGCTTTCTCGAGCTAGTTGAGTATCTTGCTCCCCACCAACCACTTCGTGGCTGCCGCCACCTTCAGGATAGAGCTCCAAAGGCGGTCGAAGGTATGCCCAAGTAACACATCTCCATAGAAGAGAGGCGAGAGCACGAACAGAGCTCTTCTTGTTACGCATGGCGAGAGTAAGGAGTGCGGAGACGATGCGATCAAGTCGAACATCTGTACAAACCAAAGGACCGAGTAGCACGATTAGAGATGCGAGGACACTCAAAGCCCACACTGGGCCTTGTGCAACATGTTGTGGATCAATGGTATTGAGAGTCGTACGGAGGGCTCGAATAATACCGGGCTCCGCTGCGGGTTTTACGGAACTGCGACGAGGAGAGGTAGCAGCGGAAGTAGTCAAGAAGGTAGAAACGATGCTTGATATGCGGACGTGGAGAGATGACGATGGGAGACTAACGCAGCCCAGTACAAATCCCCCGAGTGCATGGCATGCCTGAGTTCGCAAACCCAATGTCGGTGCCAACAGGTTCGCCAGTATAGATGGTAAGAGTTCGGCGAAAGCGGGAATAAAGGTGGTCGGCTGGTGAAGAGACAAGTCATGGATAGCCTGCGGCCACAAATCAGTCGAAGGGCTCGCTCTTTGTAATGTGTGTGTACCTTAAGCCCATCGCATGCCGACCCCTTCTTACCCTCTTTCCCGAGCTCACCTTCCATGCCACGTCGCAGAGCGAATGCAATTCTGTCACCAGCAGGGATCAAAACAGTCTCGGGGAGTCGCTGAACCTGTAGTAGCCAGATTGATAGCGCACAGGTCTTTCGGGCATTTGGAGTGGGTAATTCGTCGGCCATAGGAATTGCCAGCACATGGGTGAGCATATCGCGCAGCTGAACGTCTGTAAATATTTGAGTGGGTCACAGCGAATGAGTACTGCCAGGACGTACCATTGAATATTTGATGAAGGGGTTGCAACGTGAATATAGCACTGAGGAGCCGCAGAACAGCATGGGTTGTCGTGCAAAGGTCTCGGGCAAATTTAATTTGGGAAGCTGACATGCCCTGCTTCTTTTTTCTGGGGCTTTGCTTCGGAGAAGGCAACAAAGAATAGGCCTCATCATCCTCGCGCTCCTTTTCGCACTCCAAGGGAATATCGTCTTCCGGTACTAGATCAGATCTGGGCTCGACGAGCGCTTTACCAAGATCACGACAGACGGCTTGGGTGAACAGGTGTGTATTCTTGCGCAGCGGTTGGAAGAGTGGCCAAGACGCGTCCGCGTCTGTTGAGCTCGCAACCGCTGTCCGTAATCGGGCATGCAGAATAGAGTAGGCTTCGACGAGGTCGCGAAGGGTGGAGTCGGGAGAGATTATTTGCTGGACTGGCCTGGAGAGATAAGTGAGGTCAACAAGAGGGTCTTCAGGTTCCGGAGTGATTTCTCTTTGGTCCTCTTCTGGTGGTAGGAGGCAAGGATGGTCACGCTTCTTAAGGATGGACTTGGCAGGTTGTTCCACGCACGGTCGCAGCGGAAGAGGAGCAGCCGGGGTAGGGGTGTAGGAGAGGATAAAATACTGATTTTGTTGGGCCCAGGCAACACGAGAACCGGGCAAGCGGATATCCTTGTCGCGGTGATGGGAGGTAGCGGGAGGTGTAGGGAGAGACATGAGGAGAATGTGAACACGACGACGACAAGGAGGAAGAACGAGACGTTGCTGTCGTCGTCGCGGTTCGGGAACAAAGGCGCAAAAGCGCGGGACCACGACTAAATACAAAAATAATTAACGCAATTAAACGCGCTAGTTTACGCGTCGCGTTCAATGTTTGCTGCAATTTACATCGGAGAGCACGTGACCGCGCATCATGCCTTCTAGTGACTAGTACCAACACAGCAATCGCAAAAACAGATGTCAATCGCCGACTGTTTGTGTTCGCGTTCATATTTGCACCCACTGTCTTAACCGTTCACCTCCCGTTCCCAGTCACTGGCATCCCTATTCCGTGCACTCGTATTCGTTCACTAACTTGAATACCATTCTATCTCGACAGGCGATTATTTGCATGCCAATGTTGTCCCCCCTGAGTCACCCAGTCGTCTCCGTGGTCTACGCAACGAGTACTGCTGGAGTTACTGGCACCATAGGTTTACCCGTGTTCCCGCCTAGTTGCCTATCAACTTAGGAATGTAGGTTCTACCTAGGGACACCTAGCTTGATTATCTTCGTCCCTGTTCATCGCAACCCTGAATGATCTCTTGATCGTCAAATAATGAGGTTTCACCACCGGTCAAACCGGAAAATGACCCACAAGTTCCTCCAAGTTAAACTATCTTCCTGTCAAATTTTAAGGCGTTGACGACTGTCATGGATTGCACCCGCAAATGGGTCGCCTATACCTGCGCCAATCTTTCGTGACATTGAGCGCCGGATCAAGGCACAAAACACAAAACATACTGGAGCAACAAATCTGTCTAAATCTTGAGACTTCATTCGTTGTTCACCAGGCAACCTGGGACGTGCTCTCCAGGCTCCTCCGAAGAATGACATCGTTTCCATCAAATTCCGAGTGGCCGTTGAGGTGATATGATCAACCGAAGGTGATGCGTATTGCCAGTGGCAGGCCAACTTGGCGCAGGATTGTCCAATGGACCACCCAGTGTTGAATCTGAACGAATCGCATCATTGATAAAGCGTGCGCGTTACGGATTGAACCATTCACGATGAGTGGATTCGCATTTTCAGTTGTCGCAACTGATAGCAAGCATTACCGTGACAAGGTCCCTCTACCCTTCCCTTTCGTGCCAACCATCGGATTCCGAGTTGAGGTTCCAACTCTCCAACCTCTCCTTATCACCACTACCAACTCGTTAATAGCGTTTCAGACCTGACAGCCATGTCACACTGGGGGCTACAAATACGCACCTAGTCCCGTCGTTGGCCATTCAGCCGCCTCCTTCCATCCTCTCCGAGCTCCTACTCATTATGATCCGGGTCACGCGTCTTATCAGCCTGCTTGCACTCGCAGCCTCCCTGTCCCTTTCCGAGGCTACCGACCTCGACGTGTGGTCGCCGCCGATCAAAGTCCCCAACAGCAACACTGTTTGGTCGCTAAAAGAGCGTTACCACCTTGTCAAGTGGTATGTCATCACATATTCTGATACCCTGTACTCCCTCATACCATGCTCTTTTCAGGGATACCAGCAACCCTCCTCAGGGTCCTCACGGGACTGAGATCACCAACACCAACGGCAGGGTACTTCTTGTTCGGAACAATCTCCTCGATGTCGGTAGGTTCCTGACCCGGTTTAAGATCATCTAGCATTGGCACTGAGCAGGCTTCCAGACCATCCGATGGCCGAAGGTTTTAATATCCTAGACGGGAAAGTCGAGGTCCATCTCCCTCGTGGCACAAAACCTGGGAAATACATGATCGCCTGTAAGTTACCCTGCAACGCTGGTAATCGCACCTGACATACCCCCCCAAAGTGCTGGGTGATTCTGGCAATTGGAGCGATAAATTCACCGTCGTCGAGTGAATTCAATTTTTATTTTGCTTTTCAATAAATACCCAGCTAGCTCATCGGCGTTCAAATCCTGAAAGGTTTTTATGTGCTTTTGGGATCATGTACATTCGACTACGACTTGCTAGTGTTTTTGGGTGAAAACTATCTATGCTTTTGGAGTAAGTAAGCTGTGAGGTTGTCCAGCCCGTAGTAGGCCAACCCAATTAGCGACATCTCATCATCAAATCGTTCAACAATCATTGATGGTCCAGCTCGCCAAACAAGCTCGCCCAAAAGCCATTGATTTCCTGTCAGACTCGGAACCTGCGCTTCCCACCGTTGCGCATCTCCAGAAAGTTCACGACGACGAGAGCGACGAGGACGACACCAACGTTGACTCGGATAGAGACGAAGAGGACATCGATGCCCCACGGGTCGCTCAATGGATCGATGACGAAGACTTTGAGCTGCAAGAGCAAACGGATGATGCCTCAGACTCCGAGGAGGTCGACGACGATCAGAGTGCGAGCGAAGCAGGGCCTTCACGGAGTTTGGTGCGCAACTCTTGTTGATGCCCTACTATTGCGCTGACCGGTACACCTTTTGCTGAAGCGATCTCTCGAAAACGGTCAATATGTCTTCGCCGGTTCGCTGTATGGTGGCTGATGACACTATTGTAGACCTCTCTACGCTGCCTCTCGGTACGCTTCGGAGCGCTCAGCGTTCTCTTGCCCATGCGCAAGCACTCAGTGATTCCGAGTCGGATTCCGAAGAGCAATCCGAGGGTATACTCAGCGCCTCGGACGATGACGCCCTAACCCCTCATCCAACCAAAGGCAAGCACGAAGAAAAATCGGGTCAACCGTCCAAAAAGAATGGCCTGGCTAAACGAACCAACAAGCACGCGTAGGCACATTATCCGTTCCTCCCATGTTTGTCAGCTGTATCCATTCTACAGACCTGCGGAGGTAACCTCTAAACGTCCGGTGAGCCGTCGCAGGGTAGTCATTGACGACAAACTACCAGTAATTGTTTCAGCCGCAACACCGATATTTTCCCTCCATGCTAATTTTTCATTTATGGCCAGAAACCAAGAGACCCGCGTTTCATGCATGCAGCCGGTCGTTACAACCCCTCCAAGTTCAAACGACAATACGATTTTTTATCAGGTTTGCGTGGTGACGAACTTGCGACACTACGTGGACATGTCAAGCGTGCACGCAAGCTCCTTGTGAACTCACCGTCGCATCTGAGGGCGGAGCGTGAGGAAGAAGTGAAACGGCTCGAACATGCAATGAAGAGGGCGGAGAGTGCCGTTAACTTGGATAATCGGGAACGTGTAGAATTCAAGGCACTGGAGTCCGCCAAGCAGACAGAAAAAGAAAAGAGGAAACAAGGGAAAGCCGGGTGGTGGATGAAACGGAGTAAGCCCTGCATACTGCCTCCGCCTTATCTGGCACTCATATATTCGTTATTCGTCTCGGACGTTTATAGCTGAAAAGAAAGAACTCTTCGCCAAAGCGCGCCTCGACGCCATCGCGTCGGTTGGTGGAAAGCGAGCGGTGAAGAAGGCGTTAGAGAAGAAGCAAAAGAAAATTGGCCAAAAAGAGAAAAAAACGCGCCCATTTCCCCGAAGCGAAGGAACGGAACGGTCAGACGGCAAGAGAAGACGTCCAGTAACGCCAGTCGACTCAGGAAGAGAAATGAAACGGCGCAAGGTTGTCTAGGTTCGAGAAGGTCCACCTTAACGATGGCGGGCGAGGATCGGTGAGCCACTAGCTTACAATCACGCAACCTGGTTCGCGAAATGGTATTATTGTTTGCCTATGGTAATTGGTTCTGTTGGTTACTGCTACTTCAAGTTCTCGATCAAAATGCACCCGTGAGTAAAAAGCCCGACAAGATGGAAACAATGATGGGTATACCAGTGGAGTGAGTAGACGTCTAAAATAAGGCAAGGAACTAAGCGGATGCGGTCGTAATGGCGGATAAAATGTCCTCCTGTTCATACAGCGGTAGGTAAACGCCGAGATGTATATGTGCCAAGCGGGCAAGTCGCTCTGCGAGTGAGCGTATCTCGTCAGCGAGGGGCTCCATACCTGAAGCCAAGCACGAAGGCGCGGGAACCCCGATTTCAGCACCCTTGGTGTGAGGAGGTAACGAGTCTCTAGGTGGATAGGCAACGGCAAGGACTTGGCTGAAAACTGCGTCACGGATTTTGTTCTTGAGCATCGTGCCAAGTGCCGAGTTCGGCCGTACATGTGTTTCGGACCATCGCTCGGCAAGCCTGAGCATGCGTTCATCGGGGGCGTGGAAATGTGGAGTATGACTGTCCACTGACGAACGTGGGCAACTAGCAGAACCGAATTGTGCCTCTTTAGCTCGGAGCGCAACCTGGAGCACGATATCTTGCTTGGTCTTGCTCCATTTCTCGCGGTCGGCATCGGGAATAGAAGACTGTTCCAAGTTCCCATATTTGAAACACTGCCCGAGATGCGATGATGAGATATCTCTTATCTCCTTTTTGAGTTTGAGGAGTTCAGCATCGCTCACGCGTGACTGATCTCGCGGAACGCCCGGCAGGTCACCCGTGTCCGAGAACACGAGTTGACGGTACAGCAGCAAAAACATGTACATCGCAGCGGTGTCGGCCGCATCGGCCGCCAAGACCAGTAACCGTGCGCTGTCGAGATAGGTGGTTTCGGGGTACAAGGGCAAGGGGTACATGGCTTGGAAGGGGGTAGATGACGAACTTTGCGGAGATGATGGTGCGGGGGAAGGTGGGTTGAAAACGAGGTCGGTCAGGCCCTTGAGCACGCTGACGTATGTCTTTTGCGTGTGCGAAAGGCTACCATAATGGAGTGACCCAGATGGGAAGGAAGGGTGAGCAAAATCGGGTGATGCGAGCAGCTGGCGGTGGGATGACTTGATCCATTCCCGTGTGACATCAAGGGATGAATTCAATCCCCTGCGGCTTTTGAACGCCTTGAGCTCATACTGACCGGAACTATCAATGAGAAAAGGGCGTAGGGTTTGTAATTGATGGTTGGCAATGTCCTAATGTATACGTTAGTATGCAAAAAGAGGAACCTATCGGATGAACGAACGAGTTTCATGAGCTCCAAAATGTCAAGACACATTCGCACTGCTTTGACGGCATCCACTTTACTGCCTCCGCCTCCGGGAGCACAGGCCTTTGCAACGTCGACCATGGTATCGACGGCACGATCGCGCATGGGGGCGCAGTGGCTCTTTAGAGTTTGACCGATGACAATGAAGAGTCCAGAGGGATCGAAGAGATTGTGTTGAAGTTCCTGGTGGATGAGGTCCGGGTCAAAAACAGATCGGAGATGCGCAGCTTGGGCAGCGTGTCTCTCGATCTGAGCTTGAAAGGTGGACGGATTAGCGTATGTGTCTGAGATACTTGTCAGAGGCTGAATGACAAAGAGGAGGACTTCGAGAAATTCTGTTAACAGTAGGCGGATGCGCGAGGGCATTCGGAGAGTGAGAACGCGGCGGGAGGTGGAATAGGTGAGGACAGGGTTCTGAGATGGAAGAGGGACACGACGACAGACACAGAGACAGTCGGATGGTCTCCATTGCATGTCAAAGGAGATGCACGTGCACCCATTTTCGAGTTCCTGTGCGACGGCACGCCAGTACCTCTCCGAGAGCTCGCGCTTTTTCCGACCAGAAGTGGGTCTGAACTGCAATCCGGCGTCGAAGAGGAGGTCGTGGCCTGTCGGAGATGAATAAGCGTGGTAGAAACATGTATGAAAAAGCGAAGACGTACGGAGCTGCGGATTACGCAGGATAGCACTCAAATCCAACTCCTTGAGGGTCTGTCGATTGATCAAGGGATGCAGGGAAGGGATATGTGGGGAGGTAAGATCTATGTGGGGAAAGGGAGGTTGCAAGGCGGGATGGAGGGTGCCTGTGGACGGGAGGTGTGGCTCGATCCTGAGGACGGGCGGGTGGGGGGAGAGGTGCTCGGGTCTTCTGCGGGAGCGGCGGGTGGGGGAGTGAGGGGGCAAGGAGGCGCGGGACCTGTCTTGAGCACGGGGGTGGTGATGTGTGTCGATGCGTGGACGCTTGTGGAAGCGCGCATGGAGGGGATCCGTGTTGAGCGGAGATACGGGCGGGGAGTCTGTCGGGGAGTGTTCCGAGGGCCAGACGGCGTGGGCGGTGTCGGTGTCGAGCCAAGGGCTGTGCCTCGGTGCATGAGAGGGACGGTGGGGGGAGGAGGGGCGGTCGACTAGGATGGGGTCTGTGGTTGATTGGGAGGGGTGCTGGGCATCTTCGTCAGTGTCGGCCTTGCGTTTTCTGCAGTTGAGAGGGTGGCCGAGGTCGCCCATGGAGGGGAGTTTGAGTTCGAGATAAAAAAGAGAAAGGAAGCAAGTGTGGAGGGGGATATATAAGTGAGGGTGAGACTCAGGGCGAACGCATGGGATCAAGACACGACCCGCAAGGGTGACAGCGACGGCAGGACAGTGGACGACGGTTGCCTGGCAGATACCAGCTGGTGGTGGTCAAAGCGGGCAAGGCACTGGCAGGCTGCCACGCTGTCCGGCTGATAAAATGAGGATACGCTCTATTTCAACATCGATGGAGCAACGGAAACGTGTCCAACCCACGCTCCTTATCGAAACATGGTTATCTACGCCGCATCAATCAGCTTCCCATCCTCCTCCTCTTCGGCTCCCTTCTTCGTCGGCTTCCGCCCATAGAACTCCGCAATAATCTTCGGGTTGATGCGGTTCAGTTGCTCCTTCGGGAAGATGCGCAACAGCGTCCACGCCAAGTCCAGCGAATCAAAGATCGTGCGTGCCTCGTATGGTCCTGTACACACCACGTGAGCTTCTCTCCACCCCGCATTTCATCTCGCTCACCTTGCCCGACGAATTGCCGCTCAAACTTGTCCAGGAATTCCAACGCCAGCTTGTCTTCAGCCGACAATGCCTCCTCCCCAACCACCGCCTTCATTGCAGCCGCGTCTCGCCCTATCGCGTACTTGGCGTACTACACACACGTGGCCTCGTGAATAAAAAAACATCATGGTCGGAATCAAGGCACAACACACCAGCTGGTTCGATACGTCACCATGGTCTTTCCTCGTGAGTTTCTCGCCGATCGCACTCTTCATCAGCCGCGAAAGTGATGGCAGCACATTAATGGGGGGATATATTTGTCTGTTGTGCAATTGACGATCGACGAAAATTTGCCCTTCGGTAATGTACCCTGTCAGGTCAGGAATGGGGTGCGTTATGTCTGCATGATCGGTTTCAGCCAGCGGAGCTTGGGAACGGTGAAAAAGAAGCACCGTCGTTCGGCATGGTGAGGATGGGAATTTGAGTAATCGAACCGTTTCGCCCCTCCACACGTCCAGCACGTTCGTAAATGGTCGACAAGTCGGTGTACATGTATCCCGGGTACCCTCGACGTCCAGGTACTTCTTCACGAGCTGCCGATACCTGCAGGCCATTAGAATATGAGTAGACCACGACAACCAATGGTTCATGCAATCCAAACCCACTTCACGCAGCGCATCTGCATACGACGACATGTCAGTCAATATTACCAACACATGTTTCTCCAATTGGTAGGCATAGTATTCGGCGGTCGTCAACGCAAGTCGTGGCGTGATGATACGCTCAATCGTTGGGTCATTGGCCAAGTTAAGGAACAGCGTGACTCGATCAAGACTTCCGTTGGACTCAAAGTCCTCCTTGAAGAACCGTGCCGTTTCCATGTTGACACCCATAGCGGCGAATACCACCGAAAAGTTGTCTTCGTGACCATCATGCACATCCTTCGTGGGACGTTTCACCAACCCGGCTTGACGTACAATTTGCGCAGCAATCTGACGTTAGCGTCAGAGATAGGCATAAATAACCCAACGTTATGGCTACCTCGTTGTGTGGTAGACCTGCGGCTGAGAAGATAGGGATCTTCTGTCCGCGGGCAATGGAGTTCATGGTGTCGATTGTGGAAATCCCAGTTTGTATCATCTCCTCAGGATATATCCGGGAATACGGGTTGATCGGTGAGCCTGAACTAAACCTTGTAGAGAGACCAGGCGCGATAGCGGCGAACGAAACCCACCGTTGATGTCGAGGTAATCTTCTGCAAAGACTTTTGGACCTTGATCGATAGGGTTGCCGGAACCGTTGAAGATGCGACCCAGCATGTCTTCGGCGACGGGGAGCTTCATGCTGCTCCCTGTAAACTCGACATGAGTCGCTTTGACGTCTACCCCTGATGTTCCCTCGAAGACTTGTACGATCGCTTTTTTCCCTTGGACCTCGAGGACTTGACCACCTCTCTTGGAACCGTCCGGAAGGGTCAACTGCACAATCTCGTTGTACGAAGGGAACTGATCCGGAGTTAGCCACCGTTATCGCGTCAAGCATCTCGTGGTCTCTACCTTGACATTGTCGAGGACAACAAGCGGCCTACGAAGGAATCAATTAAAGAGACATGGAACACATTTTAATTTGGTTTTTACCCGTTGATGGCAGATACAGTGCGATAATCTGGAGAAATAGCGTCAGGCCAAGACAGGAACGCACAAGTCATAGTAAACGTACCGAGATGAGGTTGCACGCGATATTCGCGTGTCACCGCAGCAGCGTTGATTGCAGCTAATTCATTGTCGCTAATGCGAGGGTCGACGACCATGACTTGCGCTCTCCAAGTTGTCGTCGCGCCCGAGTCGGATGGACAAGCACCTAGCCGAAATTCACACGCCCGAAATGGCTGCCACTTCGTCACAGGTCCCTACATTGGTGGTATTATATTACAACGCGTTCATTCCTGACGCAAGTGCATCCACTAGGCCTCGTGCCACATCCTTCACACTGTCCACATCCCCGGACGACCTGTTAAACACGCATTCAGCTCCACAACTCAAGTCGGAAACCATTTACCCAATCGATGACGCACCATTCCGTCTCGAGAAGAATTTCCTCGACTTGCTCGTCCGGTTCCCAACCCAGATCCCTACTCTGCAGCACAATGTATAGGTGCTCGGCAGTGCTCGATCGAACCTAAATAGGCACATATAAAATTCACTACCCGACGATCGGAAAAAACACATACTCTGGGGTAGGGATGAGCAAGGAACTCGACGATTTTGGACAAGCACGTTTTCGCAACCGAAGGAAGCGTCAAGAGGTTGATGACTCTGTGGCACCGCCATTTTGACAGCTCGTCTCGGCACAACCCGCGTTAATGAAAGTGTGACTTACATCTTCATTGACTCCTGGAGCCTTTGGACGTTCTTGACACGCAACACGTTTTTGCAGGAAAGTGACAACAAGGCCTCGACACTACACAATATCAGCTAAAACGTACGCCACTGGAATGCAGCCCGCTTACCATGCGGCACCCCTCTCGGATTCCGAGAGAGACACCAAGGCATCTTCTTCAAACAACATGTTGAATGTCTGCAGGACTGGTATTACGACATGGTTGGAAGTTGGGTTTGATTCGGCCAAGCCGATGAGATCGCTTGCAAATTCTGAAAGACTGTATTCCGCCTCAGAGATACCGGTCAGCGGTAATGTTTTCGTGTAATTAGCGAGGCTCGATGATGCAGGGCGTTGCTAAGCCAATAAAGTGTAAGCTTGCGGTCGACGTCCACTGCAGCGGAGAGCAACATACTGTGCTGCCCGTCCTCGTGGCGACGCTCAAAACTAAACCCCTTAACAGCGATCTCCGATATTCGGGAATCTGCAGGATCTTGACAGCCCTCGGGAACAACCACCCACCATCACTCCAGCTATTGTTGTCATTGCCGCTCTCCCTGCAGAAAATTGTTCATCAAATGCCTCTACTCGTTCAGGCAATTACTCACACGAAAAACAACTCTTGCATCATCTCAATATATTTTATCCTCCACCTTTCTGCGTGTTCCGTAAAAGGGATTGGGAGCTTCAAGATGCGCAAAAAACATTCGCCTGAAATCTGGCGGACATTGTCCAGCCGTTCTACACCTTGCCGAAGAATACGTCCAATGGTGGCGTGATATCTGTCGGGAGGCAAAAAGGAAGAAAAATCCGGCAAGCTGCCAGAAATCCGGAATAGATCTTCGATCACCGAACTCAAGCCGCGGATGCAAGCGATGCGTATCCATGATCCCACGTCCCCACGCTCGTCCGTAGTGTAGTCCTCCAGCCCACTGTCTAATGCATCAAACAAAGCGCAGACTTTGCTTGACCGGAAATCTACACTGGGGTGGTAAGACATGAAATATTTCCCCATCAGGAACGGAACGTACGTTCCGCCAACCTCGGCGTTATGTTTGTGAAGATCTTCGGGATGGCGAGGTAACAGTTTCTGCGCGCCTCAACGTTTACCATTCTGGCTGCAGACTGTAATCACCGGTCAATGAGGGTAACATGCGGAGACTGTGGGCGGAATTCAACCCCTCACTTCCGAACTGATGCTTTCCAGCAAGCAATCCACCACTTCAGGGAGGACATGAGGGTGTGCATCGTAGTCGAGGACACCCAACACATGCCCTAAACTCTGCTGCAACGATGGGGACCCATGTCTGAATTCCTTGATCAATGTGCAGGGAAGCCGTCCGAATTGAGTACACGTCGCGTAATACGTACTCGCAAAAAACTCATCTTTGCACTAGCGTAGAGCAGTCCATGAGGGAACTCATCGAAGCCATTGCGCTTGCAGCTGCCTCCTGCGCGCTGCTACCCCTGTGGCGGAGCCCTTGATCGACAATGTGACACCAATTCGGGACAAGTGATTGGTCCCAGGCCTGGTGTGTTTCCTGCTGGGTGATACTGAAGGCAATAAGACTGCAAGTTGCACTAAGCACTTGTTCATTCCGAGGGGCAAGGATAATATTTTTTGGAACATGTCCGACAAAACCGAAAATCTTGCACGGGATGTTATGTAAATGTGATATCGCAGACTGCGGTTTGACTGACCTCTCGCCTTTTCTCATCCCCTTCGGGGCCAAATCGTTGTCGATAAGCATCTGCGAGTTCCGCGAGCGCCAACATTGCACCGTGAATGTCTGTAGCATCCACGGAACGCAGTAGTAGCATCTAGCCAGTCTGGGTTCAATACCATCGGTAACTTAAGAATCAGGACTTACCAATCGTGATACGCATGTCGGCCCCAACGACGCAAGGTCGATCTCGCATATCAGCCTCAAGGACTTGGCACCTAATTGCCTCATCGTAACATCCCAGTGACGCAGCGTAATCGAAATCAAGTGGTTTATGAGACCAGATCGGTATTCAATATGCCTACCAGGCAGTTGTGAAAATGGGAAGCCAGGTGACGAAAATCAAAGAATGGTCGACCTACTCAGCTACTTGTGGAGCCGCCGTGAGGAACGCGTTGCGCCGGATGCTCACACAGTAGAAGTCCGTTTTACGGAGCACGTCGATACCATGAGCGAACAAACCCTGAACCCGTTAGGAAATGGTCAGAGTGCTTGAGCAGATGGTAAGCGCACCATCCTGCCTACGTGTTCTTGAAATGCAGCACTTGCGGCTCTGCGAATGGATACATCACGATCGAAGAGAGAGACACAAACAAGGCTGGGTGCTAGCCCGACAGCATGCGGGGAAAAGCTGGATGCATCCTGAGCCCTTGCCAGGGCCCAGATGACGTAGGCGGTAGCATCTCGCACATTGGAACCGATTGAATGTGCACCCTTCCGAATGTCAAAGTAAAGGGCCTGTTGAGCGTGAAAATAAACTTCTGCATCCCATCGAGGCTCGTGCCCTTGCCTTGGATAACCAATCAAGCAACTGCGGCAACAATGATGATTGCACGAGGCCTCTGCGTGCCATCTCGGCGGTCGCCAGGCATGCACCATGCCATGTCGCCTCGGCGACAGATGGCATATCGTAGATGGAAGCACCCGCGATGCTGTGTATAGAAAATAAGTTTAATATCGTCTCAAGTACCTGCGCCGAGAAGTCATTCGGTAGACGCTCCGCAAGCCTGCCGATACCTTTGGCCGCAGACCATCGGACCACAGTATCCTATCAAGAGATGACTTCGATCAAGTAAGAGGGAGCAGCACTGAATTACCTTGTCTTGTAATGAGCTCAACAGTGCTTGTAGGATGGTTTCGATTTCCTCCGGAACGTCTATGTCGTCATCGTCGTTATCTATTTGAAATTTCTCGCGAGTTTCCGCTACTTCCAAAGCGCGAACTTGTAGAAGGTTTCAGGCTATAATTTCCCTGCTCCAAGGAACCCACTGACCATTCATCCTAGAGTTTTTGGTTCTTGGAGGAATCAGCCGGAGCGCTACCCTCGACAACAGTTTTGCCCGGTATTTGCGAACCAGGGTATTTCCCATCAAAGCCTCACTCTTCTCTATGCTCTCCGAGATTTCTAACAATGCGGAAGTGGACGAGCGGGACTCCTCCAAAGCCCCAGATTTAATAAATTCACACAATACTTGCAGGACACCGATAGCCTACTTTCGTCAGGCC
Source organism: Boletus rubescentipes (assembly GCA_038092775.1). NCBI lineage: Eukaryota > Fungi > Basidiomycota > Agaricomycetes > Boletales > Boletaceae > Boletus > Boletus rubescentipes. The sequence goes on from JBBPRA010000025.1 coordinate 65,980, forward strand.
ATGCGGATAATAACTGGAGCACACCCACCGACAAAATTTGCTTTGTTTCCTGCAGCACGGAGGTGGACCACGTGAGAAAGGCTGATAGCTGTTGCTTGGCATCCTTTCTATTATCTTCTTAGCACTTCCTCCAACCCACACGATAGCACCTACCGCATGTATAGTCGTGAAAGGAGCACTGCTGCGCCTTCCCGTTCTAGACCCGCGTAGTCCAGATACCGCTTGCCGGTGGCTTCAAGTATACTAGCTGTTCGACCTTTATGTCCGGGTTCATCAAACTGATCTAGATCGAATGGGATTCTGCACACGAGAGAGAGCCACAACAGCACGACATAACGCAAGGACCATTGAGATGGATGGGCAGCGGGCCCAGTGGGCAAACGAATAAAGTCAACGGCGATGGTCACGTCCGCGATTTCATGTGGGAAAAACCTAGCTGCTTATTCTAAGGACAAGGCACTGATCGCGGTGAAATGGTGTGAATGACTGACTGATTGTTTTGTATCCTCTAAGCTTGATGTAATTGTAAAGCAAATCAGCCAGACGTCCCACTCGGGTCACTGAGGACGTGACAGGTGAGCCAGATGTGCACACTCTGGCATGTGTTCTCAAGCAATCTGCGACGGGAATAACGAGGTCCTCGAGGTAAGGGTCCAGGAGGTAAGATTGTTCCTGGTACTCGGCTAGCTGCTCGACGTTTGATTGTTGGTGCTATGAAACAGTATCGACGAACATACATACTATCAAGCTGAGTCTCCGTAGAATGTCGAACTCGGCGCTGTTCTCTTGGGGAGTGGGTTCGGCTGTCAAGTCGAACGCAAGTAATGCATTTTGAAGGGAAACAAATTCATCGCGACGCTCAAAGGACGCGAATAGCTTTTCTTCGTCTGTGGGTTCGTCCGACATGCGAGATGCACACGGGGTAGTAGCGACTCAGGCATGTGACTGTCGCAGCATCACATCTTCATTACGTCAGCGACACGGTCCGGCGAAACCCACTACATACCTCCAGCGTACCATGCCGCCTTTGCCAGAGCAGAACATTCGTGGAGTAAAGCGAAAAAGGCCCAATAGCAAGGAATCGGAGGTACCTCAACCTCCAGGCTACTCCCACCGTTTCTCTTGTAATACTAACATTGCATATCATTAGGAAAACAAAGAGGCCAAGCTGCGCCGAAAACTGGCACGTCTTTCACGCCAGTTTGTAGAACACTCAATCGACCAATACTGTTCATTCTCAAGCACCACGCTCTTAGGGAACTTTGCAAGGTAGTCAAGAAGGCGAGGACTTTCGAAGTACAAAAGACACTGAAGAAACTTAAGGATGCTCGGTGAATAAGTGTGAGCTCGGCGTTGTAGATATAAGTCCTAACGTCTCTGCCCATTCAGGCGCAAAGACCCAGAAAGCGATGTGACAAAGGACCTGGAGGCTCAAGTGGAGATATTGAAGGTGGGTGGAATATAAGGCCTGGATGCAACTATCATCCGGAATTCAACATGCAGTTTGTAGCATCTCAACTACGGCCAACTTGCCCACTCGGCACTCATGACCAAACTCAAAAAGGACAAGACCCTCTCATCGGACCCAACAATACAGGCTGTCTCGGTAGAATTAGCCTCAAATCTAGTTTCTCCCGGGGCGCCAGGAACCCCGACGGCTAAAGTGCAAAGCCGCATGCTAAGTTCCAAAGTACTTGCATCAGAGGTCATATCGATAGTGGAAACTCTGAAAACGTTCCTGCATCCCCTCCTGGGACCGGAGGGCATCGAGGAAGCCCCAGACAATTTTCGTGCTTTACCAAATAGTCCGAAGAAGAGGATAACTGGGACCGGGCACGAGGAAGTTCTATTCTCATCCAAGGACAATGACAATGCGATAGATCTTTCCGGCGAAGGAAGTGATGGAGGATATGAAAGTACAAGTGGGGATGAATCGGTCGCAGAAGTGAATGGCGGTTGGGAATCTGGTACGGTTGGCGCACCATCAGAGTCAGATGACTCGGTGGCGGATGAACACGACTTCAGCTCTGACGACTCCAGCGAAGCAGATTTCCCAGAGGATCGCAAGAGCAAAAAATCTCAATCCCACGGATCCAAGGGCCAATCCGAGTTTCTCCCTTCCCTTTCCGTTGGTTTTACTCGAGGCGACTCAGGTAGCGAATTTAGCGGTAGTGAAACGAAATTGGTCGACGGAATCAAAAGGAATCGTCGTGGTCAACGTGCACGTAGGGCGTAAGTATATGCCTCTAGTTGTTTGCGACGGTACACTTGAGCCTCTAATCCCCCGTACTCAGGATATGGGAGAAAAAATTCGGGAGAAACGCCAACCACGTCAAGAAACGGCAACAGCAAGACGCGGAGCGCCGTCAACCCGGATCCATCCCGGTTGATCGGCGATCTGGAAAGGGAAATTCATCTTCACGGCCTCGTGTTGCCTACGGCCATGAACAAGACCGCAGACCGACTCTGAGAAGGTCCGAAGGAGTTACAAATTCGGGCTCGACTAAGGGACAGTCGGACCGCATTCGACGTATCGGCGATATTCGGAGAAAGGAGGAGGAACGGCCGCTACACCCATCGTGGGAGGCCAAAAGGAAACAAACGTCGGCCAGTATCATACCTTCGCAGGGAACAAAGATCGTTTTCTGAATCGTAACGGTGTCTCATTATCAGCCCTATCTTCAACGGCTATCGTTTATCCATGACTACCGGGACGCGTTCGGGACTTGTTTGTACGTATAGGTTTGAAAAGTTAAAGTGGCATATGAAATCATAATTTTGGTACGGGCGAACGGTGGTCAGGAAACGTAGATATCGGATGTTAAATGGAAGAAATGGCATAGCTAAATCGAAGAGCATTCCGAAGTCATTGATGGATATAACCTGGGTATGTAGGGGCCGTGAACAAGGGGACTAGATCTTGCGAGTAGCACAGTTGTGCTTTTTACCTCCTTGCAGTCTGCATGCGCGAGAGCACCACATCTCATCGCAGCGAGGACACCGGGGAAAGTTTGTCCCTGCTTTCATGCATGTGGAACATATCGACCTGCAAGAAAGCTTGGAATCCTTTTCTACAGCCCGAAGAACGGGGTGGAGTTTGGATGGATTGTCATCATTGTCTACCGATGGAGATGGTAGGGAGGAGGAAGGGGGCGAACCCGTTGAGGGTCCGGCCCAGTCAAAATCAGACAACAAGGTGCGGCTGATGGACGGGCTCCGTCTAGAGCCCGAAACAGATTGAAACAATGAAAGTGGGGAATCTGGGGGACTGTCGTAGCCGCAGTCGAGATCGCGCTGCTTGGCGCGGCGGATGCCGGGGACCGGGATATCCAGGGTGAGGTGAGTGCGGAGCCAGAGAGTGGCAGGAACAGTAGTTGTGAATGATCCATAGACGCTGGTGTGGCCCTCCGTGGGCTCTGCGAGGGGGGAGGATTGATTTATCTTTGCGTAGATGGGGGGTATAGAGGATTGGGATGCTGTCGAGGAACATGAAGTACTCCATGCTCGGGCTCTGCGCCCTGTCATGGTAACAGCAGCTGGGACACGAAGGTGAGCGGAGAGGCAAATGAGGTTAAGGGGAGCTTACTTGAATCGAGGGATAGGACGCCCGGGAACTGGATGGGGGAGGGATATAAAGCTGAGCGTGTGAGCGAAAGACATGACATACCGGAAGAAAGGGTACGAGTGGGGCGTTGGGAGAGATAAAGTGGGCACACGACACATTTTATACGCGAAGGGTAACCCCGTCGGCAGAGGAGTCGTAATTGAATGTAGATCTGGGTCAACCTAAAAGGGAGAAGGAGATAGTACGTGGGGAATGCGCAAGGACTGCGACAAAGGATCAGCTCGGGGTGATGCCCCGGATGCTCGACACGACCGGTCCAAGGGTGGCGGAACGAAAAAAGACAAACAAGACAAAATAGGGTACTGGAGCCCTGCGACGACGACGAGACAAGACGCATACAGTCACCTCCACGTCCGAGCGCATACAAGCACCCCCCATCCTTGTTCGTTCCTTGACCCCACCGCGTCCTCTCCCCTTGGCACCGCTCTTTACGTCTTAACGAGGCATGGTGAGTCCATCGTGATTCATATTCGCTCCATCGCTCCCCCACTCAACCCTCCTTGTCTTCTTTCAGGGCCAGACGCTTTCATCCCCCGGTCAGTGTTCCCCTCTTTCCCCACACCATCTCTCGTCCCCCTCCCTTATCGGCCCTCCCCTTAGCCACCGAAAAGAAATCAGAGTCCGGCGAAGATGATCGCCTTCTCTTCGCAGTATCAGAGATGCAAGGATGGAGAATCAGTGCGTCTCTTCAGTCTCTCGCCTTCGCTTGCTCACGACGATCCAGCCATGGAGGACGCTCATGCGGCTGTGCTGACTCTGGAAGACGGCGCCAAGGAAAAGAATGCATTCTTTGGTGTTTACGATGGCCATGGCGGTAAATTTCTCCCCTTTTTTCTCTCTTCGCTCACTCCTCGCTCACAGGCAGCACCGTCGCAAAATTCGCCGGAAAAAACGTCCACAAGCGTCTGCTTGCCGAAGAAGCCTATCGCGAGAAGCGTTATGACGAGGCAATGAAAAGGGCTTTTCTGGGGACCGACGAAGATCTTCTCGCTGGTACTTCTTCCCTTCGTCGTCCTTCGCCGACCATTGGTTGACATTATCTCGTAAAGACCCAGCTCACACGCGCGATCCGTCTGGATGCACCGCCGTTGCTGCCTTGTTAACCCATGATAAGAAAATTTACGTCGTACGTCATGGCCTCGATCGCTCCACGTATCTATCTTGAACACCCTTTCAGGCTAATGCTGGCGACTCGCGGTCGGTCATTAGCGTCAAAGGGGAAGTCAAGCCTCTCAGCTTTGATCATAAACCCTCAAACGATAGTATGTTCTACGCTCTCCCTTGACCGCTCTTTTCCAACCAACACTCATCTGCAGCCGAGCGAGCCCGCATCGTTGGCGCGGGCGGATATATTGAATACGGACGTGTAAATGGTGTGTATTCCTGAACATGTTCCGATTATATCACTAACACAGGTCATCTCAAGGAAACCTTGCGCTATCAAGAGCACTGGGCGATTTTGAGTTCAAGAAAAACTACTCTTTGATTCCCCAGAAACAAGCTATCACCTCCGACCCTGATATCACCATACATGAAATGACGAACGAGGACGAGTTCCTTGTGTTGGCTTGCGACGGTCTGTCCATTCCACGTATACATGACGTACTCTCATCTCCGTTCCGTCGCGGCAGGTATCTGGGATTGTCTGACCTCCCAACAAGTCGTTGATATCATCCGGCTCAAAGTCTCCCAAGGAAAAGAACTCAGTGAAGTAGGCGAGGAGATCTGCGAGTACTGCCTCGCCCCGGATACATCTTCAGGGACCGGTATCGGTTGCGACAATATGACAGTCCTCATCATTGCGATCCTCAACGGCAGGACGAAGCAAGAGTGGTACGATTGGATCACCGATCGTGTAAAAACTGGCTATGGCTTTCATACACCCACCACCATTCCACAGATCTACTCCTCTGCACGCCTCGTGGCATACAAGGCACGACGAGAGGCTCAAGAGGAGCGCGAGCGGCTACGGAGTCAACGAGGTGAAGATTTCAATGCCCCACCCGCATTGTTTGGTTCCGCCGCATTTTCCGGTTTTGCTCGCGTCCTGGGGAGCACGGGTGGAATTTCCTTCAGCCCGAGTACTGGGATTGTGACTGACAGTGGCGCCCGGCTCATGTTCGCCACTACCGACGATGAAGAAGATAGTGGTGATGAGATGGACGCAGAGACTAGTCGGTCATTCTTCGGCGAATCTTTTGGTCTCGGAAGGCCAGTAGACCCTGCTGCATCTCTGCGAGATCGCTTGGCTGCATATGAGAAGGACATGAAGGATACGCTTGACGACGAGTTAGGTGGAAGCACTGATTCTGGCTCACGGCTGGTGGAGATTGACGATGAAGACATTGATGGCCCGTTTAGCCAAATCAACGGCGACGCGCCCAAGCCTTCCTCCGATTCAATTTCCCATCCAGAAGAGCCACCGCCACCATTCAAAGCGCCTTTCATTCCACAGCTCAGGTTGAACGGCGACGTTACACCGGTTCAACAACTACAATCACAACCGATGGGAGACGAACCCGATCCGGTTATCAAAGCTGAAGGACTTATGGATACCAGTGAAGATCCGCTGGTGGCATGACTTTTCCGTGGCTCCAGCATCCTTGTTTTCTTACTTCCTCCACCTAATTCTCTTGTATGTCGCGCCTGGCCTGACGTTGGTCGTTTCAGGTCATGCAAAGGGTTGTAGTGTGCTGTCCCAATATCTATTGGTTTTGTAACCATCGCTGTCATCACCAACCAATTTCCAAGTCTTTCTAGCTTCAGTTGTAGCATCTGTAGCAAATGACCGTTCATGATTACCCTCGTGATGGTCACGATTCCCTTCATTCTGGCGTTCCGAACCTCGTTAATATACATCTTATACTTCCTTACAGGTTGTACACTGTACTAGTGGTTCATGTATAGCTGCATGAAAAATCTTCCTCTTGCTTCACTGGCTCAGTGCACATTGCGGAGGATAACAAGCTCGTTTTCGCAAAGACATATGATTGTATTTCCAGTCTCATTGCCCGAGGTGAAGGCGCCAATTCCCAGAAGGGAGCCACCGTCGCCCTGTCCGACAGTCAGCACGCTCTGTCTCGCCCACAATTCCTTTGGACTGGAACTGCGATATACGTAAACATTGCCTCCCCGATCTTGGGTCCCGTTTTCAAAGGCGAAGATCGTGTCGGATGCGTGGTACGTGAACCGGGTGTCACGTTTCGATGCCAAGACAAAGGCAAGGGCAGAAAATGTGTTTTCGTGTTTCCATGCAGGTGAACCTCCATCAGCTGGGTCGTCGGAAAGCACGTGTCGCGTCCCGTCGAGTCCGTTTTTGACCACCAGGCTCAAAGACCCCATTCCAGTGCCGGGAAGCGGCGTAGAGAGGACGTTGAACGCGGAATCCCGGAGGCTAGCAGACCACCCCGGAGAAGACCCGTCCTCGCCCACCCAAGTAACAAACGCAAGCCTTCCTACGGAGGAGTCAACTTCCTCATCCATCTCACCCTGCGCGAGAGTGGGAAGCCCACGACCGAGGCCCAGACCGCTGGCATCTTCTCCTTCTCTCAAAGCTGTGGTGTATTTCTCGAGTGATTCACGGATGGCGTAGAGTTCTGAGGGATCAATGGTCTCTGGGACATCCGTGTCCTCCGCTTGTGCGCTACTCGAAGTACCAGATGCGGCAAAGACGTGCGGCCACTTGGTGCCTTCGTTCTGTTTGTCTAGATGGATTGCGAGAATACCAAACTCATGGTCGCCCTCGCGGTCCCACGTCCAGAGGCTTGTCGAAGGGCGAATGCCGTCCCAAAGTTGTTTTGCCGAGTAATGGGGAATGCCGAAACCCTCCACTCCAGAAGGTGTCATGACGTGGACAGTCAGTGTCTTTTGAGAAAAGGTAACCCTAATCTGACACGCTGTGGTGCTAGAGGGGAGCGGGAAAGCGACAGTGACAACGTCGGATGTTTGGGTCCAAGAGTAAGGGTAAGGTTTAGTAGGTTGGGGAGGACCCTCAGAGTCCAAACTTTCCTCGGGACGTGGAATCGGAGCTATTTCATCGGGGGATGGGTCATAATGAGCTGCGTGCGGATCACTGATTTTGCGATAGGGTGAACTGCCGAGAAGAAAGTATGCATTTCTGGCGCGGTGATATGTCATAAGCATAGGCACGTCTTCCCCGCGCCTGCGCCAGACGATGTCCAGAGCTAGAGATTCCAGCTGCATTTCAAAAGGAAGGGTAAAGCGAGCAGCCCATACGTCAAATTCATGATATTTCATAGGGTGTTTTGCTGATGGGTCAGAGGCCCCACCATAGTGTCTGGAAGACAACAGCGCGACGGTGGTAGTATCAGAGGTTTTGATGACATTGTGCACCCGGAACGGGATGGAGGGCCTTGGGACGGTGCTAACCTTGTCCAGCAACTCGAAACTTGCAAGAAGAGTGGCAGGTCCAGAGATGGGAATGTCGAGAACATATAAACTTCCCCGTCCATCACCAATAAAGACCACAGTTTCGTCGAGAAAGGCAGCGGAAGGGTACTCGGGATGTACTAGATCAATTTGCGGAGCAGCGACGGACGCGGGGAGCTCGTACACAGCAGTGAATGTAGGATCTGTAGTAGTCTGTCCAATGGTATGGCCATGGCATGAGTAACGTCACGAATGAAAGAACAAAGTCTCACATCAGCGACATCAACAACGATCACCTGGTGATTCGTGTCGACATATATACCTCTACCCTTGAACGCGGATGGCACGAAATGATTATGGGTAATCCGGCTTTGTACCTCCTGGAATGTGAGAGGAGACTTTCCGTAAGAGGAGGCTTGAGTGGTCTTGTATGGGAGATTATAGCGGCGGACTACGTCGTCCTGGTCGAGGAGAAGGAGCTTATAACCCTCAAACTTTGGATTTAATAGGCTGCGGGTGGGTGTAAAGTCTGCCATTGGGCGATACTGGAGGCAAGAGTCATAGTCCAAGTTCAGTCTACCCCAGTCACTAATTCAGCACTCTTTGATACCCAAGTGGGTCCGGCTACTACTAGCATCAAGGTTGTCCCTGCCAGTGCCAATGCCGACCTTGGTTATAGCGTTTACCCACCACCCCAAGGTCAGTGACTCTGATGCCGATATATCGTGGGTACTAGCGCTACCAGCCTACTAGGCGGGTTGAGCCTAACGCTGCCGATGGCAAGTACGTCATACCATAATACTTGGTTCCTCATTCCTGGTATCCTACATCACTCAAGCTTGGACTGCTACAGTGCTGAACTACGATTTAAACTAGTATGCGCCAACTCCACTGAGTTGCCTCTCGGCGGAGGCATCCATGCACCGCGTGCGTCGTTGTTTGGTATCTGTCGAGCTTCATACCCTTTTTACCGACGAGATGTATTCTCGCCGCTTGCCGTGCATATAAACCCTCTTCCCTTCGATGGGAGACTCCATCAATTAGTTTGCACCTGCACCACTCTCCACGATGTCCCTCTTTTCACCCGTCGATAAACCGCGGAACCCTCTCGCCCGTTACCGTGTCTTGGCACCTTCTGCCGGTATTGGTTGGGGGTATGAGTATCGGCAACACAGGTGAACGAGCAGGTTCAGGCATGAACAAAGAAACCTCGTCCAAGCTTTTAGATGCATACTACGATATGGGCGGCAACTTCATCGACACTGCTAACGTGTAGTAAGTGCTGGTACTAATCAACTTAGTAATTCACTTTGCTGAGGTGCTCGTATCAGTCGGGGACAAGGCTCCGAGGAATTCATGGGTGAATGGGCCGAACAACGCGGTATACGTGATCAGCTTGTCATTATCACAAAGGTAGACTGTCACACAACTGGACGCGTATCAATGTCAAGTCTATGCATATCAGTGGTTGACGCTAGCTTGGAAAAGCTGCGAACGTCGTGCATTGATATCTTGTATGTTCATTTCCGGAATTTCGACACCAGCGTCGAGGAGGTCATGAATGGACTCCATACTCTGGTTCAACAAAGAAAGGTTTATTTAGTACTCGGTAAGGTCGAACCATCAGTAGTTTCATTCGTCACTCCCATCTGCTTCTACAACCAGGGCATTTCGGATTCCCGCGCATGGATCACATCAAAGCACCATCAATATGCTCGTGATCATGGTAAAACTCCGTTCGTCATCTATCAGGGTGCATGTAATATCATGTCACGCAATTTCGAACGAGTAATCATCCCGATGGCACGCGTGGAAGGTTTGTTCTTATAACAGGTAATTTTCTCGGGTATGCTCAACTACATACATGGGCATGCCCTTGGCTCCATGGAATATTCTTGTGGCAGGGAAGCTCCGTACTGATTCCGGGGAAGAGCGCAGGTGCCAAACAGGTGAGAAAGGCCGCACATTGTTCATCATTGATTGGGAGCGGACTCCGTTGAAAAGAGTCTTGCGCTCGAAAAGGTGGATATGGAAGTGGGCACTCCACACATCACAGCTGTCGCTATCGTGTATCTCATGCATAAGGTACCTTATGTCTTTCCTATCGTCGGAGGCCGCAAGATGGAGTATCTCGAGGCCAACATTGACGCGCTCAGGATTACCTCCACACATGAACACACCAAGTTGTCGGAGAGTATTGTACCCTTTGATATCGGATTCGCCCATAACTTCATAATTTTGGCTGTATTGTGTAGTAACTGATGACTTGATTGGTAGGGTCACAGAGCTGCCTTTTAAACCCGCTGATTAGGTACTCCCTCATCATCTTCGTGGCCTTTCTTTGATCTCTTCGCCATTGAAAGTAATGATTCGTTTTCGATCGAGCTATATCCTTTGAAACTGTTACCCTTCCCTCCAAGTACGTAGTTAAGTTAGTAGTACCATTAGGTAGCACGTCGTAATGATCATATACACAGGCGCTTGGCGTCCCCGATGGAACAAAAAATTTGTCCATCCATCAGGTCGAGACGCATCGTGAAGTCCAAACCTAGGTTACCTACTGAAGATTTGCAAGAGCAGTGTGCCAAGCAGCCGGAACCCCGGAAAATCTTTATAAGTTTCACATTGTCGCAGTAATTACATGTGCGGTGAGGGCAGATAGAAGGTCAAGCAGAGTGCAGTGTGACAAATGAGGCAGTAGATGAACGTTTCCAAGTAAAACAGGATACATCACTGCAGTCATTGGTGCGTATGTCGTGAGGAAGGTACCTGATCCAACTACCATCAGACAAAAGATAGAACATCAACTTGTTTCCAAAGTAGGGGCCCTGTCACATTCGGCAGTGGACTTCGAAGCGGAGACCAACCAAAGAATTAGATGTCCAGGGATTGGGAATCACAAAGAAATGTTCCATTGTAGAAAGACATCTATGTGCGAGGAATTGACTAGCCAGACAAACATTTATCAGAGTCTAGATCGCGAAAGCGAGTTAAATTGCACTTCCAGGTGTTTGGAATCACGAACCTGCATCATATTTTACTTGCGCAACCTCCTCATCCACATTGTACAAATCCTGCTGTCCACTAAGCAGACTCGTCATGTAGTAGCACATACTCGCGATTCGATAAGCCAAATTTGACAACTTTCAACGAAGACTCAGTATGAAAAAGAGAGAAAAAGAATGTACGACGCACCATCTCCGGCCCTCAACTCGTAAAATCTCGTAGTTGGTATGACTTCGTCATTGACATGGGTGGCATTCGTAGACTCGAGGTCAATGATGAACGGCCTAACAACGATGTCAATGGTATGAACAAACCTTCTGACAAGGAAGGACGAACTTGATGACTGCTTTTGCACCGCCGAATTCATCTTTTTCATGCACCTGGCGATCTGTGATTCAACAGTCCCCGGTCAACAGGAGAGAAAGACAATGCATCATAGTGACCTACGTTGAATGACCGCATGTTGTTTGGAACAAGAAGGATGCTCGATGAATATATCAGCAACTGTACGGTCCCTCCCAATTAGATAGGCACTCTGTCGATGAATATGAAGGAGTTCTGTGACAGATAGTTGTGTAAATACCGCAGTGCGTGCACGCGGATACGAAATCACCTATTTGTTCACTCCCTTTGAAAACATACAATCTCCATCCCAACGTAGGTTTTCTGGCCTCGGGAGGTTCATTGTATTTCAAGACGGTGCTCGTCCCATCAACTGCTTTGACGGTATTAGTCGCAGCCGCGAGCAGTCCCGATGGGTTGAAATTTGGTTTTGCCTTGTCGGCTGGGCTTTTGGAGCGGGTCGGAGAGTGGGAACGACGCTTGGGTGAGGCAGAACGACGCGGTCGCCTTATAGGCTCCCTACTGCCCTCGCGATGATGACGGTCGTTGCGCGGTTGATAACCTCTATCCCTGTCGCGGTCTCTCCTACCTTCACGGTCGCGTTCGCGGTCACGGTCACTATCTAGTTCTCTGTCTTCTCCCCTTCTCCTGTCATCGTAGTCGCGTGCGTAGGACCGTCGACCTTCAGGGTGATCTCTTCTATCTCTTCTCCGTTCTCCGTCACGTGTCGGATTTTCTTTCCTCTGCTCGGCACCATGACGGCGGTCTGGGGGTTCGTGCCGATCCACATCGTCACGTTGCCTCCGCTGGCGGTCATCGTCGTCATGTTCGCGTTTAAAGCTGTTGCCCTTGCGATAGTCACGAGTGTGTGTGGACATAGTGGTGAGCGGACTGGAGACTGTAAATGATATCGTGGGAAACCGAGACAGAGCTTCATCGCTCAGAGAAAGCTACAACTTGCAAATACAAGACCAGTGTGTAAATGATCAAATACACAATTATCCGTCCGTTCTTCTTGTCGATAATGATAGTGTTTACAAGCAAGCTTCTCCAGGAAGGCACCTGCCAAAGCGCCGTGCTCGTGCTCCCTGTGATGCTGTCTTTGGTGGCTCTGCGACCAAGTACAACCCACGAATTTCACCACCGTCGGCAGAATCTTCAAACTCCAGTCGAAACGGATCGTAGGGGGTTCCATGAAACGTGAATGGATTATCCACAGGTATCTTGGCTTTGGTGGTCACGGTAAGGAAACTGTCTATTGTTCGACTACGCCCTGGTCTGACTAGAGGAGGTGTTGGATCTGGAAACGCGTCCTGTGGAATTGATGCAGGTGCGACCAAGGCTGACGCAGTGCTTGGCAGGAGTTCATAGTTTCCATGCCAGTCGACCATCACCCGCGTCATCCCCCGTGGGCGCATCTCCTGGCCTCCGTTTGGCGCTCCTGAGCGCTGGTTCCCTGGTGAGGAGATGGAAGGAGTTGCGCGCGGAACTACAAATGGATCGTTCAATGCGTGCAAGTCTTCGTCGACAGCACCGAAACCGAAAAAGGCGTGGAGGAAGATAAACAGACAGTAGGTGAACATAGAGAAGACGACTCTATCCCAGAGGTTCCGAGGAAGTTCGACATGGTATCCACGGGTCCTGGTGCCTCGAGTTTGCGCTCTTGTGAACGATCCTTTTTGCTTGGGTGTCCTACTGTCTAGTTGCGCTGCTGGCTCGATAATTGGTGGCGTTCGCATGTTGATGTTACGTGCGAGTTTCAAGTTACTTCTGTTGAATATCCGTGGCTCATATATGCGCACAGAATTCCATTGTCCTGCAGTCGCCACCCACCTATTGGAACTCTACTCGGAATGCCAATGGGTACCAAACAATTTCGGGGCCGGGGAATTTCACAGACTAGATGCTCGGCTGTCACGGAACAATCCACTTTACTGAATCCATTCTGAGCACATGCACCATCGTTTGCCTCTGACTTGGTGTCAGTCACAACAAGCCAGCAGACACCTTGGAGGTTCATGGTTCAAAAGTGATGATCGACTCCATTCTCACATGGAATTCTGACGTAAAGCGCACAGAATTTATTCCGAAACGGCAAATCTTGGCACAGGAGAGTCGCCTGCCACTTCTCGGTCATCCCCTCCAACCAATCCGCCAAATGTCGCTCTCAAGTTCTAGCTTGCGACATGATACCAATATGCTGAGGTCATTCTCCGCGGTGAGGCCCCAGATCATGTCCTTTGAGCTCTACTCTGGGGTTGCACCAAACTGGAATGGGCGATCCAAGAATCCGCAGCGCGGTACTCCGTTTGCCGTGGTACAATTTCGCATACGACATTAATTTAGACAACGTGGCCCTTTCACCCTATTCTTCCGCTGGGGCAGTCAGGGGGGATCCACACTAATGTCTTGTACCTAATTGTCTTCCAGCACTAACTTCAGGCTATCAAATATGCTGGCATCCCTGGTCGTGCACTCAGATTGGACCCTGTACATATTTCCGAGTCTTCGGAGCTGATAAGACTGGTTCAATCGCTATCGCTATTAGGATAACGCTTGGCGCAGGAAGCGAAGCACTCGTCATGACGTGGACGCTGAGTTGTTTCCGAACTTGCTACAACCGGAAGCATGGACAATGGTCATCATTAAACACCGTCAGCCATGGCTGACAGTACCTTATCCCGCAGCAGAGGGACAATATTTGCGATGGTGAGAGTAGATTTCACAGTCTGCATGGTGCGTAGAAACACAACGCCAATTTAGGTCGTCCGATAGGTACGAAGTGGACTAGTGGTCCCACAATTGACCTGCACATTACCTGCACGCATGTGACTGTGCCCCTGGTTCCTGCCAGGTAGGTTGGTTCAGTGTGCCGCAACGCTACGTCTAAGCGCAATTGCTTCGCCGCAGTGAGAGTAAAGGAACACGAGACAGACTTCAGTAGCTATATCGGTACATTCGGTTCTCCGTCCCCACGCTCTCCGACGCTTGCGTATTCCCCATCATTCAACCGCGGCCTGTGAGATATACTGTTTGTACGCGTGTCGTTGAGAATATTGCATAAAACTTACCAACAACGCCACAAGCAGCCCTCCCGCCTGCATTGCCAGTTTTGAGGGAATCTTCATTTCCCCCTCTGCCAAGGTCATCCTCACCCTATAGGAGTATGAGTGTGCGAAGAGAACAGCGGAAAGCCCACAGTGCCCCTACCTCGTGCACAACCACAGCACGACTAAGACCAATCGGGCGCGTTTGTCAGCCACAATCACAATCAAGTATGAATGAAACATACCCAATTATGCTCTGAGGGCCGTTGAGAGAGATCACATCGTCTGTGAACGAGAAGGTGGCTATTCCGTGTTCGTCGCTAACAATGTTACCCAGGTCCCCAACATGCCTTGTTGAGTCTGTTCGAGCACCATGCACTTTCTGGAATGGATTGAAATGGGAACCGGTAGAAAGACAGCCTTGGCTCAGGTCACCTAATTCGCTAATATCATGTTCAAGTGACATGTTTGTAATTGGGACGCGTTGACAACCCACTGAATGTGGAATCCTCGAGGCGAGGAAGGATCGAGGTTCTGGATAGTCCCGGAGACTGTGACAGGGCCATCTTTCGTTGATTGTTCAAACGTCACTTCGCCAGAGACGGGCGAACTGCCTTTAAGCATAACCACCGCCTGTTGGACACTTGCCAGTGAGAATTTTCGTTGTCGCTCAACGACCGGTGCTACATACCTTTTGAACATGCTTTACTTCAGGACTCTTGAGAAACAAGTGGTACAACACGAAGATGACCGCCGCTGTAAGCACGATGGTGATAAATATCGGCCTGTTCGACTTTTTCTCGCTGAAACGGTCCATGATGGGTTGCAGCGGTTACCCAGTGCCAATGTGAGAATGATTCTTGGGTCAGTGACTCAGTGTTCTCGCACGATGGTCTTGCCATCTCCGTAGTAACTCCCACTAGTACTCTCGGCGAACGTTCAAATTGTGGCGGATGCAACTTAACCATCGAAATTAAATGTTAGGGAATGCATAATGAGTCAATATTAATCACCGACAATCACAATGTTCAGTGCAAGCATATCATAATAGACAAAAAATAGATATCTATGTACAGAGTGATACTGTTGAACTGACCAACACAACAGAGGGAGGCTACCGTATAATGAAAGGTTACGCAGAAAAGTCAACGTGCAAGTACCCAATCGAAACCCTTGAATGTTTTCGCCGCGTCAAAGAACCCGTGTTCATGTTGCCTTGTTCACGTCCAAGTTGTGGCATGTCCGGCTTACCCTCTTGAAGCCGCCTTGGCAGCGGCTATCAACGGGCTCGGAGGGATCGAGAAATGAATGGAATAAAGCGAGGAGATGGAGTCTGGTTGGACACCTTGCTTAGAAAAATAGATATGTCGTGATAAACACGCCGAGCGCTATGATGATAACCACCTGCAGTGGTACACCGTCCTGGTGTATAACAGTTTCGCGATCCACCACAGTCCCCACTTCTGTCCCACCATAGTACGTACTCGCACCATCGTCGGAACTGGCGGCATATCTCCGTCGAAATTCGGAAGGTGCGATGGAGTCTGGTGGAACCGATTCTGGTGCTGTAGAGCTCGGGTCTGGTACTGCGGCCAGTAGTGCACGTAAGCGCTGTATTTCGGCTTGAGCATCGCTGAGCTTGAGTTCGAGTTCGCGGTTGATTTGAACCGTCTGAACCGGAGGGGGAGGAGGGGGAGAAGGAGAAGAAGGTGGTGATGGTTGGTGAACATTGACATTTACGATACCTACGCCGGGGCCGCTCGTGGAACGCTGGAATTGGAAGGATTCTTCTCTCGAATCGTCACGATACAGGTTGTCGGGTTCTCGCACCCGAGGGGGCGTGACTGGACGCGGTGGGGCAGGGGGTGAGGATAACGAGGAAATGGGTTGTGGTGCCCTCTCGCCCTGGAAGTGAAATTCACATCAAGGGCTGTGCCGAGACTTGGACGGTCTATACGTACTTCAACAGCAAAGCGTCTGGAGGGCTGTTCAGATGGGGGTTCTTCCGCAGGCTCCTCTTGGTCTCCTTCGTCGATTGTTTCACCCTCTGGTGGGAGATACACAACACGCAACTTTTGCTGATGTACTTTCCACTCTTCGCCTGCGCCACTGGGAACATTCCACTAGAAAACGTTGAGATGAGTTTTGATGACGAGGTAAAGGAATTCTCACGATATCCTGAAGATCCTTCGTTTCCTTCTCTGGTGTGATGAGGGTGCTTTGGATTAGGAACTTGTCCTTGCATTTGGCAGACAGTGCTGGCTCATCCTTCATGGGTTGGAGCATTACTAAAAGGGTGACGGTTGAGATATATGAGAAATCATGATGCGTGAGGTATACCTGACACCTCGACACTGTCGCCCGGTTCGATTCTTCCCGAGTTGGGACGGACGCAATACAGCTGGTGGATGTCTCAATGACGGTGTGACATGAGCAGAAAGGGGTATACGGACCTTTGGCGCCGTTGTTTTGACTTTGAAGGCGACCGGGGCCGAGTTCTGATTTGAGACCAGTAAGACTTTTTTGACGAGTTGGGTGAACGGTCCTGGGGAGAAATGAGCGGGTAGTTTGGATTGAATAACTGTGAACTGACTGTTGAAGCCCAACGCATTGTTGGGGACGAGATGGACGGACATGTTGGAACAAGGACGGAGAGGGGATATCAGAGGGAGGGCGAGTAACGGTTGACTTTTGAGCGGAGTTGGATCCGGCGAAGGTCTTTATTCCCTCCCGCGGCGAGGATCACACACGCTCAAATAACTCGTGTTCAGAGCGTGCTCAACACACACTTCTCGCCCGCCTGGAACATCGCTCCACCGCGTGCCCGGCTGTGGCCTTCTCGCTCTCCTCACTGCGTGCACAATGCGTGTTTCATTCCCCATTCAACATTTCTTACAGTACAACTACCTTACGCTGGAAAAGGTTTCAGCGCAGCATGCACAAGCCACAAATCTGCAACCAGCTTGACTCGGTCAATCACCTCCTTCAGAGGTCCATCTGATACAGCATCCCAGTGTGCCTGCAAGACGGCGATATAATATTGAGGGTCAGCTCAATCAAGCACCCAAGTGCACACTGACCTTCACAGTGTCCCATCCCAGGATGCCATGGTAGACAGTGGGCTTGCCAATGACTGGAGCCCAGCTGTCCCCGTGGAAGTTAGGAGTTCCCACAAGCTTCTTGTGAAGTTCTTGGACCAGGGGCTCTAATTGATCTATGGTCTTTCCCTCCTTCAGCGTAAATGTCACAAATTCAGTGATCGGCGCGCCAAGGGCGCCCTTGGTATCTTCAAACTCGACGTAATTGGCCGTCGGTTCAGAGCCGAAAGCAGGGCGAGAAGCAGCTTGTATTCCAGCGTAATCAGCGCTCTTGGTAAATCCATCGTGGGCATCTTTGGTAACCCAGTCTGCGACGGGCATGAGGACTGCTGTGCGAATGACGATGCAATGAAAGAATACCGTTCACCCAGAAAAGGACGGTGCCGTCTTCGGTTTGGTATCCGACGTAAGATCTTGAGTGGGGACAAATTGATCGATAAGCGATATGATGCGCCATGGTATGAAACTTACTGCTTCAGCCCGCTTACTTTGCTGATCTGAGTAAGGGCTCCATCAAGGCTAACTGAGCCTGACTTGTAGCCTTCAGACGCCTTGAAGTAGGTGATCTGAGCAACGGACGGCATGATGGTGAGAGCGTGGACGGGTCCAGCCAGGATGCACTCTTATACTTGGTCGTGCTCACAAGTAACCGGGAATTTGCCGGTATTCCTCCGCAGTATGGCACATGACGTCACTTGGCAGATGACAACGATGAAACAAGCCACCCAGTTCACCTCCAGGGATTATGCTTCCTTCTTTTTCGCAGGTGAGCTCTGCCTCATTTATCACAGACACGGGGCGACTCACCATCTTGCAACAGGGGCGGTATGCTGCACGTAGGCCCATCCTCGAACTTCATGTATGGGCTTAAACTTGTTCATTATAGCATCACTCATGGAGCCATGACGCGTGAGTCCCAGGTATTACGTTTTCAAATCTCACCGCACAGTTGTCGAGTAGCCATCGATGTCGTGAAGACACGTATCCAAATTGACCCCGCCTACAAGAACTTGAATATAATCTCCGGAACCCGACTTGTTATCGCGAAACAAGGTGCTCCGGCCCTTCTCACAGGATTCGGGCCCACCACAGTAGGATACTTTGTTCAGGGCGGTGCAAAGTTTGCCGGATACGAGTATTGGAAAGCGAAATCTGTGCAGTTGGTGGGCTCTGAAAACGCGGTCAAGCATCGTACTGCAATCTACCTCGGTTCAGCCAGCATTGCAGAGTGAGACCCTGTTTAAGCTCGGGTACCAGCGTGCTGACCTCTGTTCGTACCACAGATTCTTTGCGGATATCTTGCTTACCCCACTGGAAGCAACGAGAATTAGACTCGTTTCACAACCAAACTATGCAACTGGTCTTGCCTCTGGTTTCACTCGCCTAGTTCGGGAAGGAGGGGTTCACGAGTTGTATGCAGGCTTTTTACCGATACTCTGCAAGTTCAGTGTGGACATTAGACCGACCATATACCGTATTCACCTTCACAGACAGATTCCGTACGCTATTGGGCAGTTTACGGTGAACGAATTCTGTCACGAAGCTGCTTTCCGCGCCATGTCGGAGGAAACACGGAAGAACCTGTCTGGAACAGCTAAATTCTCCATCCAACTGGGCAGCGGAATCATCGCTGGTTTTGCGGCTGCAGTCCTTAGCCATGTGGGGCTCAAATTCTCTCACCTGACTGAGCTAATTACAGCTACTCCACAGCCTGCTGATACATTGCTCAGCCAGATCAACAAGGGCCATGGCCCCGACGGTTCTATGACCCACAGACTCGGTGTTTTGGCCCGACAGGCAGGGCTCCGTGGATTGTTTGCTGGATTGGGGCCGAGAATGATCATGACTGCGGGACTAGTATCCGGTCAGTTCGTCTTGTACGGAAGTATCAAGCAAGGTACCGTGGAGCCCCTTCATCTTCGAAAAACAGTGCTAACTTGCCTCTCTTAGCTCTTGGTGCCCCTCCAGGGATAGAGATCCACAAGAAAAAGGATACAGCAAGTTGATATCTGATGCTCGAACGTGTATTTCGTACAGAAGCCTTGTACAGTACTTGATAAAAACGCGGTCTGCATACAGGGAGAGCTTTTGTACAAAATCACTAGCAATCTGGACCCCTCCTTAAAACCTCTGCTAGTTGAATCTTGACGCCGGTTTGATATACGGCTTCATCACTTGTGAGGTCCCATTCTAAAAACCGTCGAGCAACTTCTTCGGCAGCTTGAAGGTCCAATCTTTCTTCGTCAGTCATCTTCTCCTCAAGTAGCTTACCAAGCTCGTGTTGGACCAGGAGTTCGCTCCATCGAGACCGAAAACGTATCACTAAGCAAATACGACCCGTAGGAGACAACAAATTACATACCTCACATATTGAGCCCTGGCCACAACGCGACGGGGCAGCCCGAACATGGCTGCACATTGCGCAGCATGAGAGGAGAGTGAGAGACCTGGTGCAACGCTGTTGACGTGTCGACAATACGACAGCATCTCAACGGGTGACCAGTTACCGGTACAAATACATGATCTTCTCGCCAGGTTTCGGTGCCCGGGAGATGCTGCTTTCCTCGCGGGAGTCCGAGTCACGCACTTCGTCGGCGTCGAGTACATCCCCAGTGCTTGATGCGAAAATAACTTTCATATGGACAAAAGTGATGGGGAACTTGTGGGGGTTAAACATGTCTTTCCGGAAGACTTCGTGGAAGTGGGTTGCAACAAGTACTTTGGGACACTCCCTGCCACGGTTTAGGAGGTGACTCAAGACGCCACAGAACAGGCCAGCTCCATCTGAATATGTTGAAAGTATGAATACCATTCTCACAATTTCAAAGTACAAACCAACCTGTTGCTACCGTTCCTTTCCCGAACTCATCAAGTAAAATTAGGGAGTTAGAGGTAGAGTTTCGTAAAGCGAACGATATTTGATTGAGATCTATCATGAACGCCGACTGGACCTTTTGAAGAGAGGGGGATGAGCGGACACAAATTATGAACCCCGAAACAATACTTTTGAAACGGATTCTCTTGTCTGGATCCGCGTGAAGACTACAAAGAGTCAGTAGTTCACAGTGATCACGATCCGTCAAACCAACTTTTATCGACTATCCCCAGTGTAGCAGATTCTGCAGGGACGAAACTGCGGGGGCTCGACAATGAGGAGTTGGCAGATGCTTTGCGACTCACCTCCCAATCTATGGAACCGATGTTGGTCAATTGATGCAAACAATTTGTGCTAGTCGCACAGTTTTGGTACATACCTGCGCCATATATTGGATCAATGCAACCTGTAACTGAACTTAGTTGTTAGTTACCAAGATCGTGCAGCGTATCTGCCGACCTGTTTTAAATACACGCTCTGCAAAGAAAGATTTCGATGGGTGATCAAGAGAGATGTGGGAGGAGCGCTTACTTTACCGCAAGCATTTGCCCCGGTGCAGAGAACTACACTACTCCAGGTAGCCTCGGCCCCCATGTCCGAAGTATCGTCCTCGTAACACATTCCGAAGCCCACTCCACCGACGAGACGGGCATCGTTAGGAACGAAGGTATCTAAGATCTGCTCTTGAAGAGGATGTCTAACGCGGGAACTCAGGTGGCCATCTCCTACGCGATCGACACAAGCATACCTTCCTTGAACGATGTCCACGACGGGATCTTCCACCATTCGAGGACGCTGATAGTTGAACGCTCTCGCTGCCTCTGCAAACGAGAGCAAGCAGTCAAGTTCAGCACAAACAGTAGAGGCATCTTCCATAGCTTGGTCGTATCGAAGAACTTGGTCCAGCAATTCTTGGATGATCTCGATCTCTCGATCTACGGACTCAGCCTAGAAAATGTTGTAGAGGAGCTCATTTATACCAACTATTGCTGGATGCAGATCTCCGATGTGGTTGTCCATGTCTGCAAAGAGCCATCGGATTCGGAATCACTTTCAGGTACCCCAAGATTTTGTACCTTGCATCTCCTTTGACTTGAAGTAGACATGAAACCTGGGGGTGACTGAGACTGTTGAAGAAATGAACAAGAGCATGAAAACTCACTCCGAAGAGAACTGGGGTCACGAATGAGTCGCTTTTTGACGAAAAGTGTTGACTGCATTCACCTGGAAACTCCATCCATCTAATACTTCAATCCCCGTCTCCGTCTCCCATTCCTCACGCATCGGTACGGTGATAAGAAAACCTTTTGAAAGAGGAGGCTCAGTGGTATAGACATATGACAAAATGGCAGAAATGCGAACCAAGCTGAGGAAAATACACCACGTTCAGAGATTCGGCATAATCCACGGGAACAATTTGTGATATTTGCTCGGCTACTTTTGACTGTTTCCCTTCAGTGGTCGTTGTCGGATGTAAGCTGTGTTGAGTCAACTGACCAAGACAGAATCAATTCCCCGATAAACATGTTTTCGTTTGTCTAGTTCTTCGTCAACGTGGGGCCGGACGCACACACGAGCCACCTCGGCCGACTCTTCCCAATTGATCTATCAATATCAGATTAGGGGTACGAATCGCGATCCAATAAAACAAATCTAACAATATCATTGACCATATTGCCGACCTCCTTGAAAGAAGCCACGTCCAGCACCTTCATGAGCTGCAACTTCTTAGAATCTACGAGACAACGCTGGTTGCGGCGAATACTCACTCTTACCACAATATCGACCTGTTTGCCTTGGTGTAGCTCACCCAGTGCATCACAAATCATTGCAGAGTGATAGGTAAACTAGGATCAGCTCAGCCTGAGTCAATATCCCTAGATCGACGAAAGGAACAGACCTTCACTAGTGCTTGCCAATCAGATATCTTTCCTTTCCCGGATCTTAGTGACCCCAATGTCTTGGGGATATTTGCGATGCCTTGCAGTTGAGTTTGTAACGCGCTAACCACTGGCAAGTTCTCGGCACGGAGGAAGCACTCCACTGCGTCATGTCGTGCTTGCAGTACCTGGAGTGACAATGATGGACGTATAAACCACGTGCGAAGTAGCGAGCGACCCAAGGCAGTCCTTGTTGTGTTCAATATACCTGAAGACCAAGTCAAGTGAGCGGGAGAATAGAAATGAGAATTGAGGGAAGACCAAATAGCGATAGTCCTTCTTTCGTTTGATCGGAGTGTATGGTGGCATGGTTTTCGCTCTCAAATACCTGCAAGGAGCTGTCGCAGTAGAGAAACGACAATAATTGAATAAATTCACAAAACTTACCAAAGAGTATCTGCATTGACGTGCATCACCTGGTCACTAACAGACGTTGAGCAAGGTGAATGACACAAAATAAGTGGCGTACAGCGCCAAGACCTCGATACCACAGATCTCTGACTCCATTGTTTCATCAACGTCCCCCAGTTCCCCTGTTGCTCGTTCACGAGTAAGAAAGTCAAGAAGTGCTCCTACTGAAGATAACTATATATGATGTCATTTCCTGGTTATGATTTTTGTGACATGAACTTACACAAAGAGGTGCTGATTCCAATGAAGCGAAATTTGCCAGGCGTATGGCAGCATTCCATCGTTCCATCGCAGGATCTCCCGTGGCCTCTCTTCTTTGAGTCATGAAATCGTATGCATTCCTTATTCTGGTAGCTGAAGATATGTCAGACGCATCCTCGTGGTTAGGAATCAAGTCGGAGTTCAAGCGGGCTAGCAAGTTCAACGATAATAACCTGCTCCGGCCCTTGCTAGGAACGAACTCTTTGTGCGGACTGATTTGGAAATCACCACCAGAAGCTTCCACTACAAACTCATAGTAAAGGTCCCTGTATGCGTCTTGGCGAGACGGACTTACCGTGATTTTGTAATACAGAAATGAAAGAATCATCCGCTTTTGAGCTAGTGAGTATTAAACTCGGATCTGAATGTTCCAAGACTGTGAAGAATTCAAAATTACGTCGAGAAGCAGGTTTAGCACCACCGACTCATTTTTGTCAAGTCGTAGTGGGTGCCTTCTTGGGTATCTTCGAGCACATATAAAACACACTTGACAGAATCGTAGTACGCGCAGCCGACACGACCACTGGCACGAACGTGAGATGGGACACTGAAAGACATCCGACTTACTGTTGACAGAATATGCTCAAACAAATCTACAAGGTAGTCAAAAAATGGGAGAGGAAAATAACAAGGATTACACCACCTTCGCTGGCACAAAGGAGTCTAAATTTGAAGAATCTCGTTCATCCTGCAAATCCTCAGATGGGTTATCCCATCTGACACGTTTTGCAGTCACGCCAACTCTGGGACTGTGATCAGCCTGACTTTCCTCACTCCGAGGCCCATCCTCCAGTGTCGGTTCATCAAGCATGGAGGTTGGACGTTTCACCCTGCGGGGCATCCCGATTACTCGCGAACTTGAAGACAAGGTACAATGTGAAGCGCATGCGATAATAAAGAATCAGGCAAGAGAACACGTGATCACGAACCGATGCTGCAGCATCTTTACCGAGACCAGAAGTCCTTGCGCAGGGAGTAGAGATACCAATTTTATTGTAATCTCAGGGGCACGACATATGGGACAACAGGAATTTACTTCTTTACTCGCAAGAGTTCCTTCGTGTCCTCCCCAGTGACTAACAATTATTTAGCTTGAAACATACAAATCATTCCCAGGTAAAAGCGTACCATTTAATAGCAAACTTTGAGCATCGAGCATGACGCGGTTCCCGGATGTAGCCAGAACGTTTGCGATATCACGAGCGGCCTCCAGACGCCGAAGCTCAAGGAAACCTTTGTTTGCCCGCATCGCTTCGCCAATTAGCTCCGCACTGCGTGCTTCACCCTGCGCACGGACAATGATTGACTATTGGGTGTCAGTCAGCACATAACCGACGGTCAAAGTCGTTGCAACTCACTTGTTTTTCTTGTATGGCTTGGTCAACTAAGAACGCGGCTCGAAGTGCTGTTTGTTGTGCCACCTGGGTAAAACAGATCATGATCAGACATAACCTTGATAAATTGGCGAAGCAACTGACTTGTTTTGCTTCGACGGCATGAGTGAATTCAGGGGAGAAGGCAACGTGGGTAATGGAGACGTCATCCAGCACAATATCGAACCGCAGAGCTCGAGTTGTAAGATTCTCGCGGATCAATCGCGAAACCTAACACGACATGTTAGTGAACCCTTTCGCAAGTGTTTACGCATTACTGACCATTTCACGCTGAGTGATGAGTTGGCTAGCATTGAATTGCGCGACTACACTCTTGAGAACTTCGTTGACGATGGAAGGCAATACGCGCTCGTCATAGTCTTTCCCAAGTTCACGGTAAATCTTGGGTAACGCAGAGGTGGATGGCCTTGACAACACTCTGCAAGTGAGATTCACCATCTGCAGATCTGATGTGCTTCAGAGTAATAGCCGTCACTGGTACGAGAAACAGACCTTTTGTGCCAGTCAAACTTGCAACACTCCGGGGCTTGGCACGGATGTCAAAGACGATTGGTGTCTCAAACCAAGGTACCTGGAACAACTAAATGGCCGCGGAATATAATATGGCAACGCACACACCATAATATGTGTCCCTTCACTGTAAACTTCATCCCCTACACCGCGTAAACTAGACGAAACAAAAATAAGGCAAACTCCCAGAATGGCCTTGCTGCTCTTACCGCGTATACTTGATAGCACGGTGACCACCATCAACTTTAAGCAATACCAGCATGATTCTCTGAGGGGTTGAGACAAATGAAATGACGCACCGTTGAACAAACTAGCATTGAGGAGTAATCCACCACCAATGAGTGCAGCCAGTAAACCTCCTCCAGCTAGAAATCGACCAGGTCCACCAGAAAATCCGCCACCTCCTTGACCACCCGCTCGCTGAACCTGCTGTGCAAACCTTCGAAATGCCTCTTGGCCGTTCATGAAGTAGATGAATGAACTTTTGAGTTGTGCGGATTCCGGAAGATGGTCAGCCTGTCACGTGATCATCACTTGAGAGTCCCACATGGAGGCTTGAAGCATGTCACTCATGATGCATGATGCTCGAGCTCCCTCGGACTTGGGTAGCAAGCGGCGTGGTCCGTCTTCCTAACAGCGGGTTCAAGCTGTTCTCATAGCTTGACTGGATATCGCCCGCATGCTAGTGAGTTTTCCCACAGTATCCGGCCGGGCCAACCTCAATATGTACTGGGCAATCGTGGTTTCATCATATACTCTCCTCAAATTATAGAAAATCATCAGTTACAAACTGGAGAGGGTGAGTTCTTCCCACTGTCTACACACGGCTGTTGAGTGATGTATGCAGCCCCTGGGCCGCTACTCTAGCACACCCCCATGATCATCGGTCATCCCGGGTGTTTATGCAAGTCCGTATGAATATGAATCTTGCAGTCTAACTAATATATCTTTTGACAGTGTGCACTCTGTGATGTCACGCTGCTCTTCTAGGTATATTACTATCGATGGAAGCAGCGCTCTAGGCGAATTCTCTTGCAAGTGTCCAACAGGGTAGTGGGATAAAGCCCTGGCTCATCCAACTTTTGTAATGAGGGTATAGTCACGGGCATTATCGCGTATCCGATTTAGCGAACACAGCGTGAAGACTCCCTTGCTCTTCCGTCGGACACACCCTGGACTGGAGAATCCAGGTACTTGAATGGATTACTACATCGTCATGCGGTGAGCTGAAAGTTGATATGATTGCGAATGAACGCTGAACATATCAGGTACCACAAATCTGTGAGTGCGGCGTCGAGGGAGACAGGTGTTGATGCTCCATAGTCAAAAACATGAAGACGAGGTGGGCATGTTTTTGTTTACGAGTCCGGCTTCGTCGATTCTTGTTGTATTTCGATGGAGCGGAACTACCTAACGAGGAATGCAAGCTGGCTTGTCTTGATGTGTTGCGCGACATGTTCTACTAGTAATGGACGTCGTGCGTGGTGCAAGGTACTTTGTTAGTTCTTCTATTACGGGTTTGTGTCTCGCTAGGATAGTGAGGTGGGGCCGCGGTTCGATGTGTCTTGTGTGGGAATGAAACGGACGACTTTGCTGCCTCGTTGTCGCTCCTCGTGTTCGAGATGCAATTTTGCCGTTACACGTTCCTGCCCAAATCGCCTCCTGGGGTAAAACATCGCGACATGCGACAAGCCTCGTGCTCCTCGTTGTGCACCACATCGCACGCGCATTCTTATCCGTGCGATGGCTCCTTCATACACCGGATTCGCCGGCCACCCATCGCCTTGTCCTACATCATGTACTCCATCTCAGCAGGTTTGTCTCATCCCTTTCCCTTCTCCTTTCATACTTAACGAACAGCACAGACTCCGTCTGATTTATCTCCATCTCCGGCTTGACAGCCGCTCTGCGTGCCCTACGACAACGCGATTATTTAAACGGTCCGCGTGTTCCCTCTGGTTCACTTATATGCTCCTCCCCCCCCTTAGTCAACCCATCGATCGTCTCTCCTCTGCGTCACCATGCAGTGCTCTCCTCTATCTCGTCCCGTTCGTGACGATAGTGCTCTCCATAGACACCGTCATGGTTCAAAGCTTTCCGGCGTCCCTACATTCGCATCTCGCTCGTCCAGTGCACTCTCATCTGCTTCCAGCTCCCCTTCCTCCCCTCCGCCTCCCTACGACGATGATCACTTCCTATCCAAACCCATGTTTGTCTCCCCTCTCTCCGGCTCGATCGAGTCCCCCCTTACCCGTTCTGGTCCTCCAAATAGTCCGTCCTCCCGCACGAACCCTATCGGCGGTCTTGCAATGGCTTGCAACCCCCGAGCCCCGATTTCACAACTCCGGGAAGCACTCAGTTTATTGGACGTCCAGATGGCTTCCCTGCTGAGTCAGCGTCAAGAACTCGAGTCGCATCTTGAGCAAGCAGTTCGTTCACAGTCCCCCATATACCGTCTTCCCGAAGAACTCCTCTCTTCGATATTCGTCACCGGAGTTTGCCAATCCGACGATCAAGACTCGTTGCTGGTCTCCAGTTTAATGCTCGTATGTCGGTACTGGAGAGACGTGGTCGTCAACTCTCCAGAGCTATGGGCGACTGTCTGCATCAGCCCTCATGACTCTCTTGAAAAGGCACGTCGGAGGTTGGCTCGGTCCAAAGCTGTTCCTCTCGACATCACTGTCAACTTCACCCCTCGCTCAGACAGTACGACGGGTGTAATGGAGAATATCATTCGCGCCATGGATTTGCTTCGCCCTGCTCTTTGGCGCGCTAGGTCTTTCCGTCTCAGCGTACCCAACAGACCCCAGGCGCATGCTGCACTTCTGCGCTGTAAAGAAGACGCTCCTCTTCTGGAAACCTTGTCGATATGTATTTTCCATTCCATGCAAGAGGACCACTACTCTTCGCCTTGTCTTCCACTGTTCAATGGCCACACCCCGCGTCTCCGTTCGTGCTCATTCACCTCGTTTAATTTCGGCTGGGATAGAAGGCTTGTGTCTGGGTTGCGAGTCTTACAATTAGGCGGATACTGGAACGGTTTCTCTCCTTCTGTTGACAAACTCCTCGAGATGCTCCGTGCTTGTCCACAACTGGAAGAACTTGCTCTTCGCAACATGTCGGATGCCGATCCGGACGCTTCTGTGCATTCGGAACCGGAGTTCATGTCCAACAAGGTTGTAAAGCTACCACGACTCATCAAGGCTTCCTTCTATTATGCCGGAAACATGCGCGTCCGAATGCTTCTGAGTCAAATGTCATTGCCAGCACTAGAATCACTCGAGTTCTGTTATCTCGACAATCTGACACCCATCCTGGAATATCTCAGACAACAATCCCTCACGTCGCTTCCTCTTCGCCACTTGCGCATCGAGTCCAGCTTTTTCAACGAACCCAAGTTTGTGACTTTGTTGAAGCGACTGATGTCACTCATGACACTCGAGTTGATTGACATCGAGGATGTGTCGAGCTTCCTCCTCAAGGTAAACTCTTGTCTTGTTATCTTGGATTCCCATCAACTAAGCAAGCGATGTAGAATTTATCCACACCGCCCACTTCACACCCTTGGATCTGCCCCAAAATGGAGCGCCTGTGCCTCGACGGATGCACGAGCTTGGAATGGGACTCCCTGCGCGGCTTGGTTGAATCCCGCCTTTCTGGCAAGTCTTTGCAGTCATCTTCCGCCTCCACGACAGCGATGCGCACTATGTCAAGCGCGTCAACCTCTGCGCATATCCATTCCCTTGCCGTGGGACGTTGCAGTCCACTCCCTGCTCCTCGTCGGTTGACATCAATTGACGTGACACACTGTCATCAAATCAACAAAGAGATGGTACAGTGGCTCAAGATGTATGTCCCTGATGTTTACTGTGACCCAGCCAAGGGCGTTTGGGGAGAGCCTGTCCTTCCATGATACTTGTCAAGTGATTAGACTATCGGTTGCTTATTTCCTATGTACATTATTCCCTCGGATAGCATAACCCATGACCAACGTCTCTTACGATTTTGTTTATTCGCATCTACTGTTGTCCCGACTGTATCGAGTATATTGTTCATTTATCAGTACTGTCAATCATGATATTGCACTGAATGGAACTCGCCTTCGAGTGATCTTCACTCGTTAAGGTATGCTAACATTGCCTTCCGCCTTTGCTCTTCTCTTTTGTGGATCTTGGCGAACCCCCGCTTTCCTCTTCCAACTATTGCTTTGTTCCTCCGCATTTCCTCCGCAGACCTGATGTGAGCAGCAAGGGCAGCGGCGCTATGGGTGACACGTTTTTTGGACTGCTTGTAAGGGCCTTCTGTCTTTGCTTTTAGACCGATACCCAAATGATCTGCCTTTAGGATAGTTGGTAAAGGGGTCAATAACGACTTCTGCAAGCTGGATGCAGATGCTCCCTCAGAATACGCCTGGGTTTGCACTGACCCGTGGATGACGTCACATTCCTCGAACGCATCTTCAGATGCCTCCGAGCCCGACAGGGTAAGGTCTATAACTTCTGGCGTATTCTGGACGCCGGTTGCGTCTTCCTCCATCTTGACACACGACGGCGCATCGCTCGCATGGGCGACTTGCCGCACGACATGCGCACCCAATCCCTCGCCTTCATTCCACCCGCTCCGCTGCAGCATGCCAAACCCTCTGTTCGACGGGCCGATATGAAGCCAGACAGGGGGGGCATAGCGCCCCTCCGAGGGTAGCGGCGGGGGGTCACGCGCGAGCAAGTCCGCCAAAGACGGTGCTGGAGAGCTTGGCTTGGTGGATGGCTCCGAACGCAACACCTTGCTTATGAACCAATCGTTCTTTGTGATGTTCTCTCGGTGGGGTATCTGGGGTGGTCTCGTGTCTTGACAGCGCGGGCTGCGTGCGCTGGCGGGCCGCGGTAGGGGGACCTCGCGTGGAGAGGTCGCGGCGGTCAGAGACCGGTACCATTCTGCGGTTGAGGTGGAAGACTGGTCTGGCTTTTCTGGGGCGGCTGTGGGCGATGACGTGTGTAATGGAACTCCCCACTCGTCATAGGAGATGGTTGCGGGAACAAAGGTAGGTGCTGCGCGGATGCGACGCTGTGCGGAAAACGAGGACTCTGTTTGCCATGGATCAGATTGGTCGTTGTTGGTCTGGCCAGTCTCGTGTTCAAGCTTTTCACGATCTGCGGGATCGTAATGGGAACAGATGATATGTGTGACGGTGGCCATAGTCAAGGAACATCGTGAGAACTTGAAGGAACGGCTGACTCGGTGATTAGTCATGTAAGTATGTTGTCTGCTCATTCTTCTCTGGGCCGTTTAAAACAACTGGCAAGATGGCCGAGCGGTCCAAGGCGTGGGACTCAAGCTTTCCAAAGCTTGCCTGCTAGTGCGGGTTTCTTATCTCCGTATGGAGGCGGGAGTTCGAATCTCCCTCTTGTCAACACTTTTGCTCGCTAGGGCATTTTTCACATCATGATGCGCCACCAGCACCTGCTAGGATAATCACCACTCAACCCACTGCCGCCTATTCCTATTGTTACACGGGATTCACTAAAGTATAGCGACTCAATCGCCAACTAACATTTTCCTTTATCTACATTCAATGATATCAAGAAAGACGAGAGTTTGCTATATGCCGAGGGTATGATACTATTATATCCGAGATGGTATTTAAGGAGGGTGTACACTTATGCATTGCTGATCGGGACGTTGCCAGAGCCGTCATACGAGAATCCTGTACGATAGGTCAGACCTGATCAACACATGGTAGACATAACAGCATCGTACCAGCGAATTGCGCTTGAACCGTCGAAGACAACTGAGAGCCGTCAACATAGCTATCGATGGGTGCTTCCGTGGTAAATACGGTATCAAAATTTGACACGTCCTAGCAAGATCGTCGGTCCTCTGCCATCATTCCGTGACCTTGACAAAAGAACTTACAACTGGGCTCGAAACGCTAGGTTTGAAGGGAGGTTGGATCTTCTTCTGCAAAAGCTTTTTGAAATCAATGTGCTTCTCAAAGAAGGGGTGCTTCTTAATCTCCTCGGCGCCATTGACACCGAGACGCCGCGCCGGATCCCGATCAAGAAGACTCGTTAGGATACTCCTGGCTTCTGAACCGATTTCGGGTCCAAAGACCAGGGGATCCGTGAGGATCTTATGGTACATCTTGTCGGTTACCTCTACATAAGCCAATACGAGCAATTCAGCTCCACATCAGAGCCAGCAGGACCATTTGCATACCATCATAAAAAGGAGGGAGCCCCGAAAGCATCTCGTAAAGCAGAACTCCAAGAGTCCACCAATCGATCACCTTATCTATGAGAGTGGATGTCAGATCCGAGACCACGATGATCAGTGTTGGGGGATCTCAACTATATCCTTGACCGTTGAGAATTTCAGGTGCAAGGTACTCGGGAGTGCCGCAAAAGGTGTTGGTCGTGTCGGAATCTTTCATATTGAGTTTGCAGAGACCGAAGTCACAAAGGGCGATATGACCAGTGTAGTCTAGAAGGATGTTCTCAGGTTTCAAATCACTGTGGGGAGCTATTAGTATCACCTCAAACAGAGAACACGCGTGACACACCGGTATACGACATCAAGTTCGTGGAGATGTTCCAGGGCTAGAAGTAACTCGGCGCTGTAGAAACGGGATCGTTCTTCATTGAAACGCTGTTCACGTTGCAAGTGATGAAACAGCTCTCCACCGTTGACAAATCTAAATTGACGCTTGAATCATATTGATATGAAACGGTTATAGTGGACTCACGCGAGGACCAGATATAGCTTCTGTTCCGACTGGAAGCTAAACTTGAGAGGAACGATAAAAGGGTTGTTGACCCGCGCAAGTACCAAGCGTTCGGCCAGAGTATGCGTTATCTCTTTCCGGTCGACGATGTGAGCTTTTCTGATTGTTTTGAGAGCGTATATCCGCATGGTGTCACGCTTTCTGACTTGCATAACCTGGAGGCGGAATAAGCTCAAGTGTAAAACGAGAGGATGGTCTGAAACACGGATCTACCTTTCCAAAGCTTCCCTTTCCAATGACGGTGGTAAGTTCGAAATCATCGATTGTCAAGGATTGGCCCTAAAGGTGGTTGAACGCTGTGATGGTAAATGATATTGAGGAATGCTCACGGAGCTTGGCTGGTACGCAACGCCAATTTGAATTTTTCCGTTTCCGCCGGTGAGGTCATGCCACTGATCCTGCCCGACAGTGCCGACATTATCGAAGTCCGGGGTGAATTTGATACCACCCATGAAGATGTCGTTACCCATGTCGTCGGCTAGGCCATCATTGCCTACTTTTGGTTTCTCTGCACGAAGGTAACACTGGATAGATATTTCAGAGTTGCGTGAGACGTCACTAGTTGGGTTATGAACGGGAGGATCCATGCAGGGGAAGGTAGAATACATACAACTGTGCTTGGTACATGTAGAGTGGTTTCTCGAGATCACCGCCCAAAGGGGTGATCAAGACCTGGTTGACTTCGAACTCCATGACGAGGTAGGGAAGCCACCAGCACTGGGTGCGTTGTATGCTGTCTTTAGCGCTGTGACGTTTTGCAAGGCGTTTCTGCACGACGCTGGAGGGGGAGACGGAAGCGGCGGCCTTTGCTTGTTGGGTTGACAAGGCAGCTTGTACGACGGGGGGGAGAGGGGTAGCTGCGGGGAGAGCAAGGCCTTCAGCCCAAAGGACACGGATGGTCAAGAGACCTGTGCGAGATGTGGGTTTTCCATCTGGGTTTGCTGGGGTTGGGGTTGTCGAGCGAGGGGGCTCGTCAGTGCCAGCAGAGAGGGTGGCCGTGGAGGCCTTCTTTGTGAGTTTTCCGAGACCTTTGAGCATGAAGTACTACGAGTGAGTTGGACGGATGTGAAGGAACGATTGGCAAAAGAGCGGGGATTGTTTTCGTCTCAGGAACTAGCGATCACGTGGCTCTTAGACTGAAGTGGGTCGAGGAAAATCATATCAGGGGAACGACTTTGTGGTTGGGTCGAGGTGGGTCGGGCGGGTAACATGCCGAGCGAGTCACCCGCGTTCAGTCACTGGGAAAGTCATCATGTCAACGGCGAAAGAGGAAACCTCCCAGCTGCAACTGCACACGTCACAGCTGCGTCGCAGTCAAAGAACCCCCGTGATGCCAATGATGGCCGATAAACGTATACCTGATAGGACGCAAAGGTGAACCGTTTCAATGGTCCCTACGCAGTGCCGCTGTCTATCTCAATCACGGTCAATTTCTGCCATGACAACCACGCGGTACTCACCCCCAGTGGCAATCTCACCTCCAAACGAAATTGGAAAGCCGACAAGAACGCGTCATCATGACTCGGTCGGCGCTATCTAAGTACCTTCAAGTCAGTCAGAGTCCGTGCAGTACAGCACCGCGATCCGGGGCCGGCGGAAGAAGACAGGATGTGACTGTGGTACTACGTGTACGAGTGCTAGCATTCAAGTTTACGGCTGACGTTGGGTGGACGGTCCTGAGAGCCATTCTGTCTCGCCGTCAGTGAATTCTGCGAGCGCGGCAACGAGGCCCCGCTACGCTAGCACTATGTGGTGTGCTTCCGACGGGATCAATTCCGGTGACTAATAGAGATGACGAGTTTGCGGACCGAGGGGATGTTGCATGTATGCACTCTCCCAATTGACACATATAAATATGCAAGCCGTCTCCCCCTCTCCGTTGCGCGTCCCAGCATGTCAAAGTCCCCTCCCAACACGCCAGACGGCAAAGACGACGCCGTCCCCGTGCACACCAAACCCGCCCTCGACGCTCCCCCTCCCGTATCCTTCACACAGCTCTTTCGGTAATTTCTCCTTCTCCACTTGCCTTCTCCACGCTCATCCTTCCCAGCTATGCTACTCCTCTCGAACTTTTCTTCGATGGTATCGGTCTCATCGCTGCAGCCGCAGCCGGAGCTTCTCAAGTACCTCTTTCCGTAGATCCACCCATTCACTATCTCATTCGTTCCATCTAGCCTCTTATGAGTCTTCTCTTCGGAAATCTCACCCAGCAGTTCGTCTCCTTTGGCTCTACCGAAGAGCAATATCTACAGAACGTCAACAATGCCACCGCTCTCCAGGAATTGCAGGTAGCAGCAGCAAACTTCCGTAGCGTCGCTGCTTTAGATGCATCATATCTCGTTTACATTGGTACGCCTTCCCCATCCATCCCCTCCATTTACTTATACTCTCAAAGGTCTCGGTACCCTTGTCTGCACATTTATCTACATGGTCATTTGGATTTACACTGGCGAAGTAAGCGCCAAACGCATTCGTGAAAAGTACCTCCAGGCCGTCCTCCGTCAGGACATCGCCTACTTTGACACCGTCGGCGCAGGGGAGGTCGCGACCCGCATTCAGACTGACACCCGTATGTCCCCTCTCTTCCCTCATTTTATCCTCTCTTATCTCATTCTTCCAGATCTCGTGCAGCAAGGCATGTCTGAAAAGGTCGCTCTCGTCGTCAGCTTTATCGCTGCTTTCATCACCGGGTTTGTTCTTGCCTATGCTCGTTGCTGGAGACTCGCCCTGGCAATGTCTGCAATCCTTCCTTGCATCGCAATCGTCGGCGGCCTCATGAACAAGTTCATGACAAGGTTCATGCAGTTCGTATCTTGCCTTTTTTTCTCTCTTCCCCCTGCTCATCTATCCCATAGACTTTCTCTCAAGCACGTTGCCAGCGGTGGTACACTCGCAGAGGAGGTCATCTCCTCCATACGTACCGCCCATGCTTTCGGCACCCAGAAAACCTTGAGCAGCCTTTACGACATACACATCCAAGAATCCCGCCTCATCGATGCCAAATCAGCCATATATCATGGCGCTGGTTTGGGTCTCTTTTTCTTCATCATTTACTCGGCCTACGCTCTGGGTATGGAGTCCTGCCCTTGATATCACTTCACGACTAACAGCCTTTCAGCGTTCCAGTTTGGTACCACCCTAATCAACGAGGGTTACGGTGAGCTGCCAGACCTTCGTTCGTCAACTTTGTTTGCTGATATTTCTCCCAATAGCAAACGCTGGCGAGGTTGTAAACGTGCTCCTGGCTGTCTTGATTGGTTCCTTCTCCCTTGCCATGATGGCACCCGAAATGCAAGGTCAGTATCCGTGACTCGTGACTCAACTTTCTCGCTCAATCTCTCACAAAGCCGTCACAAATGGTCGAGCCGCGGCCGCAAAACTGTTCGCCACCATCGAGCGCATTCCCGATATCGACTCTTCGGATCCTGGCGGACTCAGACCGGAAAAGGTTGTCGGCGAGATCAGCCTGGAAGATGTCAAATTCAACTATCCTTCTCGCCCGGACGTACCTATTGTCAAAGGCATTAACATTACCTTCACCGCGGGCGAGACCGCAGCTTTGGTTGGCGCATCTGGTTCCGGGAAATCAACCATAATCTCCCTTATCGAACGTTTCTACGATCCTTTAAGTGGCTCTGTCAAACTTGACGGTGTGGACATCCGTGACTTGAACGTCAAATGGTTGCGCTCGCAGATTGGCCTTGTTTCCCAGGAACCCACGCTCTTCGCGACGTCCATCAGAGGCAACGTTGCACACGGCTTGATCAACACCCCTTATGAACATTTCTCCGAGGAAGACAAATTCAAACTCATTAAGGAGGCGTGTATTAAAGCCAACGCGGATGGCTTCATAAGCAAGTTACCCAATGGCTACGATACCCTAGTTGGCGAACGTGGTTTCCTCTTGTCCGGTGGGCAGAAGCAGCGTGTAGCCATCGCTCGCGCCATCGTGTCTGATCCTCGAATCTTACTTCTTGATGAGGCAACTTCAGCGCTCGACACACAGTCCGAAGGGATCGTACAGGATGCATTGGACAAGGCTGCTGCGGGTCGCACGACGATCACGATCGCTCACCGATTATCCACGATCAAGGACGCCGATTGCATCTATGTCATGGGAGAGGGTCTAGTTTTGGAGAAGGGCACGCATGCGGAGCTCTTGGCAGACGAAAATAGCGCTTATTCCCGCCTTGTCAATGCCCAGAAACTCCGAGAGTCGAAGGACGTAGAAGATGGCGTTAGCACCGCGGCCGTGAGCGTTGAAGTAGGGATGGAGGAAGAGAAGGTTGTCGAAGAGGAGGTTCCGCTTGCCCGCAAGGGCACCAATCGGTCCATCACATCTGATCTTGCTGAGAAGAGGAATGATGCAAGAAAACAAAAAGAGGTTGATGAGGACAAGTATAGTATGCTTTACCTCTTCATGCGGATCGGGCTACTTAATCGCGAGGGATTGTGGAGGTATGCAGTCGGCTCGGTGTTCTCTATGAGTGAGTTTGTTTCCTCTATACATTCGCTGACCGCTAAATCGAGTCTTTGAACAGTGACAGGAATGGTATACCCTGTATTCGGTATCGTTTATGGCGAGTTTCCTTACTCTGATCGACGTTCTCGTACTCACATTCCGTTAGGTCAGGCCATTTCTGGATTCTCTCAGCCCGATTCCTCCGTTCGACAATACGATGGGAATAGGAACGCACTATGGTAAGCGAAGTCGCTCTGCTGGGTTGGTTGACGTGTCTGAGGCGGATCAAGGTTCTTCCTCATCGCTCTTCTCTCGGGGTTCGCCATGGGTTTCCAGATTTATTTCTTCACCTCCTCGGCTGCTATTCTAACGTCTAAAATGCGTTCGCTCAGCTTCAAGGCCATCCTCAGGCAAGACAGTGAGTCTCTCTTATTTACT
Source organism: Boletus rubescentipes (assembly GCA_038092775.1). NCBI lineage: Eukaryota > Fungi > Basidiomycota > Agaricomycetes > Boletales > Boletaceae > Boletus > Boletus rubescentipes. Next base: position 102,559 of record JBBPRA010000025.1, read on the forward strand.
GTCTTACTTGATTACATACCATTATCGATAGTCGAGTATTTTGACAAGGACGAGAATAGCGTGAGTCATGGTTCTGGGGTATTACTTACCCGGTGAATTCTGACTCCGTGCTTGTAGACTGGTTCTCTCACTGCCAATCTGAGTGACAACCCACAAAAGGTCAATGGTTTAGCTGGCGTCACCCTCGGAACGTGAGTGCAATTTTGCGTCGACTAGACTTCTAACGGGCATCCAGTCTTGTACAGTCCATGACTACCCTGATCGGCGGTTCAGTAATCGGCTTGGTTTATGCGTGGAAGCCCGCTTTGGTCGGCATGGGTTCGTGATCCTGTTCAGTCTGCGGTGAGGCTGTTGACGACGGGTAATAATATTATAGCTTGTATTCCTTTCCTTATCTCGACCGGTTACATTCGCTTGGTGAGTTTGCTCTTATTGGGCTCTTTCTTCACCTGCTGAGTGACCACAAAGCGCGTTGTCGTCCTGAAAGACCAAAAAAACAAAGGTGCCCACGAGAGTTCGGCTCAGCTGGCTTGTGAAGCTGCTGCTTCCATTCGCACTGTTGCCTCCCTCACTCGAGAGGAAGACTGTCTGAGACTATACAGTGAAAGTCTGGAAGAGCCTCTCAGAAATTCAAACAGGACCACGAAGTGGAGCAGTCTGTTGTATGCATTCTCGCAATCGGTGACCTTCTACGTCATTGCCCTAGTCTTTTGGTATGGCGCGCGGCTCGTTTCTTACATGGAAATCACCACCATGGCATTCTTCGTCTCTCTGATGGTGCGCTGTCTCTGCTTCGCTGGCTTCGACAGCTAAACATCCTTCAGAGCACAACATTTGGGGCGATGCAAGCAGGCAATATTTTTTCCTTCGTCCCCGATATTTCTTCAGCTCGCGGCGCTGGAGCTGCAATCGTCAAGTTGATCGACTCCACTCCCGAAATCGACGCCGAGTCCACTGCTGGCAAAACGTTCGAGAGAGAGAATGTTCGGGGCCAGATCCGGTTTGAAAATGTGCACTTCCGATACCCAACGCGACCCGGCGTTCGTGTGCTGCGAGATCTCTCGTTCAAAGTCGAACCTGGCACATACGTCGCTCTCGTCGGGGCTAGTGGTTGCGGAAAAAGCACGGTGTAGGTCCTGTGGAGATCAGTGCTCGACAATTTCTCACCTTATTTCTACAGTATCCAAATGATCGAACGTTTCTATGACCCTCTGACCGGCCAAATTCTTCTTGACGGTCAACCCATTAGTGGATTCAACGTTCAAGAGTACCGGAAACAGATCGCACTTGTTTCCCAGGAGCCGGTCAGTACCCCGTATCAATGTATTTACCACAATAACTTGAGATGGTATTCTCTCTTAGACTTTGTATGCTGGCACTGTCCGTTTCAACGTCTTACTTGGCGCAACCAAGCCCGAATCCGAGGTCACGCAGGAAGAAATTGAGGCAGCCTGCCGTGATGCAAATATTTTGGATTTCATCCGGTCGTTGCCCGAGTAAGTCCCCATACATCCACCAGATACATATATTGATATCGTTACAGTGGCTTTGATACTCAGGTTGGCGGCAAGGGCTCACAGCTTTCCGGTGGTCAGAAACGTGGGTAACCTTAGTACGCCTCGATTGTGACTGACGGCCACTAGAACGAATCGCTATTGCCCGTGCACTTTTGCGAAATCCAAAGGTTCTGCTATTGGATGAAGCCACGTCTGCACTGGATTCAAATTCAGAGAAGGTCGTTCAGGAAGCCCTTGACCAAGCTGCCAAGGGTCGCACGACAATTGCTATCGCCCACCGTCTATCCACCATCCAGAATGCTGATTGCATGTAAGTCGTAATTTTCCCGGTTACGTCCCAGCACCTGACAATGGCATGTCTAGTTACTTCATCAAAGAAGGTCGTGTCAGCGAGGCTGGCACACACGACGAGCTGCTCTCTTTGCGCGGAGATTATTACGAATACGTTCAATTACAGGCGTTGAGCAAGAAGTAAACTATTCATCGGATCGTTCGCACTTCACTTGCACATAGATTTACACACATGAACTCTGATCCCGCTTAGCTATACGTTACTTAGTTCATGGCAATTTTGCATAATGCATACCACGCCGTTAGTCGGTATTTTATCAGCATCTTGTATTCAAGGATCTACCCGTCACTGGTTGCGCTTTCTAGTTGGATACGGGCGTTAATACACGTCATCCATGCTTCCAAGACCGAAAAGTGGTGGGTTCTCTCAGGCTTGAATCCGAACGCCAGCCAGCATTTTAATGTAGTCATCACATTCTTTCCGGCTGCCCCTTTGTGGTGAGCCAACCGAGTGGTGATTTGGGGGTATGTCCGGACCACCATTGACAGCCGACGCAATCCAAAATGTCGTTGGGCCAGGGGGACCGGGAGTGCGGTGGAGCTCCGAGCGGTACTAGGGGTCCTGGCGTAGTGGCTGGAGTCCGCGTAGGCTAGTAATTCGTGGTCGTGTCTGGTAGTGTAGTGAGTCTTATCCACTTCCGCACCTTCGGGTGTGGGTGTTCCGTCTACCTAGGTCCTTTCCATCCTGGCAATGAATCTCGTCAAAACGGCTGTGGATCATATGGACGCGGAATTGACCTGTGCCACTGGTCATTATCATGGAGACGTTCCTGTGAAGCGCATTAACTAGTGTACATATCATCGTTCCCATTAACTCACCATTGAACGAGTGCGGACCCGGGTATGTGGGTTCAAGACTTGACCGAATCCGATTTACAACGGGCTAACATTCCGATCGTGATCAGTCGAGCAGCATGGATAGAGGCTCGGGAGGAGGACTCAATTGAACCGGGCAAAGATACCAAGTGGGCATCCTCATAGGGGAAGAAGGGAAGGTGGAAGCAGATGAACTGAGAGTGCACTGGACAGCAACGGCGAAATTACATTTTCGAACACGAGCAGCGATAACGAGACAGTAAAGTCCGTTTCACTCCCACACAGCGGCCAAGACATAACTATCGAGTTCGAACCGCGGCCCCATCTCACCGTCCTAGCGAGACACGAACTCGTAATAGAAGAACTGACAAAGCACCTTGCCAACCCTTAGTACGCCCACAAACATGTGAAGCACTACACACGTACAATCAGGTCCAGAAAGATAGACAGCATGCCTGCTGCAATGTACGACAATCATTAGCATATGTCGCGTGAGTTCGCACACATCGAGACCATACCAACAAGCTAGCTTGCGTTTTTCATTAGGTAGTCTCGCTTCATCGATACAACAAGAATCGAAGATGCATATGTCCCATTCCCAAGGATCGTAAAGAAAAACATGCCCAGCGCAAGCCCTTCGCATCTCGTCTTCGTGTTTTTGACTGTGGATTGTCAATACCTGTCTCCTTCTCGACACCGCACTCACATATCTGTGACACCCGAGCTACAACTTGATGTATTCAGCATGCATTCGCAATGGTATTAGCTTTCTACTCACTACTTAATGATGCAGCGATCCATCCAGGTATTTGGATTCTCCAATCGAGTGGTGTGTCCGGCGAAGATGCAGGGGATTCTTCACGTTGTACTCGCTCACTGATCAGATACGCAACAACGCCCGTGACTATAACAAATGCCACAGCCAAAAGTGTACTGCGCAAACACCTTCATTACAGATGTTGGGCGACTCTCGGACACACGAACCAGGGTGTTATTTTCAAGCAGGCTGGTCTGCTCTGTTGGACCATCCCCATCCACTTGCAGGAGAATTCGCCTAGAGTGCTGCTTTCGTCGATAGTAATATACCTGGAAAAACAGCGTGGCATCACAAAGCAGACACGGTCGAGTGATCTATTAGATAGATTGCATAAGACTCACATCTACGCGCACTTACATAAAAACCCAGAATGATCACGGTAGAGAGTAGGTGTGCTAGAGCAGCACCGCACAAGCCGCATACATCACTGAGAAGCCTTGCATAGACAAAGGGAAGAGATAAGCCCTCTCCGCTTTGTAGCTGGTAATTTTTCATGATCTGAGGAGAGTATATGATGAAACTGCCATTACCCAGTACTTATCAACGTCTAGCGTGGCTCATCAACTACGCGTGGAAATCTCACAAGCATGTAATCGATATCCAGCTAAGCTGTGAGAACAGTATTAAATAGAGCTTGAACCGGCTGTGTAAGAAGACGGACCACGCCACTTGCTACCCCACCCTCAGGGAGCTTGAGCATCATTCAAGTTGGGAGGTGGCATTCAGGTGACAGACTGGACAGTCTGTACGGGTGTTAAGATTGATCGAACTTTCGATTGGATTTAAAGGACTTACCTTATTTGGAAGGTCTTTCCACTCACGATATGCGATCACGTGACAATTTCATTGCTGGGGTACGACATCGCTTCGATCTTATCAAAGATTCAAAGTTGATCATACAATCTTTCGCCAGCGTTGAGATCGTGGGTAAGGTGAAGTTCGTAGGGGCTTTTGTTCATTAGAAGATATGTGAGCTGATGTGATACTGCTAAGCGCATCGTTGACACGTTGACGATTGGCGTTAGACCGAGCCTGGAACGTGAATTTTCCTGTTTGGGTGTCTGGGGGTCGGGAGGAGCAACGCATCGCACGAGTGTTTGAACGAGAACCTTTGTGGGCAAGTATTCACAAGGGACGTCGGCAGGATATAAAATCATCGGGTGATCATCTGTCTGTTAACAAAACCCACGAAGGTGACAGATGGATGCCAGCGCAAACTGACTTGCGACCTTGTGACGCCTGGAGAAGTGTGCTACATACCAGAATATCGGCAACGAGCGTGAGGACGTATTTTTCACGTCCACTGATTCACGTCGTGTAGTTGTCCATCTAGAACGTATAATTGCATACAGCAGACGACAACTAGGCAAAGTACATCAGATCATTCTTCTTCTTACTTTGCACTGTTGATGAAAGCGCATCAGTCGCAGGAGCAAAGCCAGGTCTCGAAAACGTACCTTCTGCAATGCCAC